>JANTPZ010008684.1:0-12704 GCA_025593235.1 Vachellia pachyceras
AGCTTACGGAGTGGAGACTCATTATGAGAAAATTTGTGCAGTGCGAGAGTGGCCCATCCCAAGAAATGTCACAGAGCTAAGGGGATTCCTAGGCCTCATAGGTTACTATCGACGCTTTGTGAAGGATTATGGTCTAATTGCTCAACCTCTAACCTCTAACCTCTAACTGACCTTACTAAGAAGAATTCCTTCCTCTGGTCAGCCAATGCACAGAAGGCTTTTGAAAAGCTAAAACTGGCTTTAATTTGTGCCCGTGTTAAAACTACCTGACTTCACCTCTGAGTTTATTGTGGAGTGTGATGCTTCTATGGATGGAGTGGGGGCCATCCTTTTGCAACAAGACCATCCTATTGCATTCTATAGCAAGGGTTTCTCTTTTTCTAATAGGTACAAATCCACTTATGACCGTGAACTTTTAGCTCTTGTCCTAGCCTTGCAACACTAGCGCCACTATTTGCTAGGATGTCACTTCATAGTTAGGATGGACCATCACAGCCTCAAACACCTTCTTGACCAAAAAACTCTCACCAACAACTAACAACGGCTCATCCTCAAACTGCTCCCCTTTGATTTCGGCATCATTTATAAGGCAGGAAAAGAGAACGTGGGAGCTGATGCCTTATCAAGGTGCCCACAACATGCTGATTTTCTTCACTTAGTTGTTCCTTTGCCAATTGAATTTTTGGACTTGGAGGAAGCACTGTTATAGGGCACATTTATAGCCCCTATAATCACTGCTCTTCAAGGGGAACCCAATTCCAAACCCGGATATTCACTAGTGGGCCGGAAACTTTATTATCACGGGCGCCTAGTCATACCACGCAGCTCATCTATTCGGGCCAAACTGCTTGAAAAAGCTCATGTAACTCCTTTTGGAGGTCATGGGGGGTTCCTCAAAACATTGAAGCGACTTTCAGGTACTGTTTTCTGGCAGCATATGAAGGCTGATGTGAAAACTTTCATTCAACAATGTTTTGTTTGTCAAAAAAATAAATATGAGGCTTTGTCGCCTGTTGGTCTTTTACAATAAATACCTGCCCCGCAACAGATTTGGGAGGATATCTCTATTGACTTTATTGTTGGCTTGCCAAAATCTGGGAATTATGATACTATATGTGTGGTGGTTGACCGGTTGAGTAAATATAGTCACTTCATACCTCTATGTCATCCATATACCGCCAAATCAGTGGCTGCACGTTTCTGTGAAGAAATAGTGCGTTTGCATGGTATCCCGCGGTCCATTATTTCAGATAGAGATCCCCTATTTCTTAGTTCTTTTTGGCAGGAATTATTTAGGTTGAGCCAGACTCGATTGAGAATGAGTACTGCTTATCACCCTCAAACAGATGGACAAACCCAAGTGGTCAATCGCTGTCTTGAAGCTTATTTAAGGTATTTTGCACACGAGCAACCCCGCTCCTGGAGTAAATACTTATGCTGGGCAGAATATTCTTTTAATACCAGTTTCCACTCTTCCACAAATTTGTCACCTTTCAAGGTGGTGTATGGCAGGGATCCACCCCCTTCATCCTTTTGTTCTAGGAGAAACCCAGGTAGCAGAACTAGCTGACCAATTGGCTACCAGAGATGAGATGCTCCGTTTGCTTCATGACAATCTAAAGAAGGCCCAGGATAGAATGAAATCATATGCTGATCAGCACAAACGAGAGTTAACATTTAATATGGGTGATGCCGTTTTCCTTCGCATCCAACCATTTAAGCAGCTTTCTTTATCCCAGAAGAAATATGCCAAGTTGTCTCCCAGGTTCTTTGGGCCCTACAAAATTCTATGCCGAATAGGCAACGTCGCATATGAGCTGGAATTACCTGCCTCTGCAAAAATCCTTCATGTTTTCCATGTCTCCTTGCTGCGTCCTGCACATGGCCAACCCATTTCATCTACACCAGCTCATTTACCCATTTCTGCAGACTTTCAATTACTCTTGGAACCAAAACAAGTACTCGCCCATCGTTGGACAGCAACATCACTGGAGCTATTGATAAAGTGGAAGGCCAGACCTGACGAGGAAGTAACTTGGGAAGACTATGACCTCCTAGCAACACAATTTCTAGATTTTCGCCTTGAGGACAAGTCGTTTTTCCGCGGAGGGGGTAATGATAGAGTGCCGCCTAAACCGTGGATCACGTATCAAAGGCGAAAACATAGGAGCGGTTGAATTAAGTCAGTTAGAACCATTGAGTCTGTTTTATCTATTTTACTTTATTTAAGCATTAGTGTTGTGTCGTGTTAGCAAGTTAGTAGGAGTCATGGTTCAGTCGTGGGAAGTTGTCCTGAAGTTTAGGGAGTCCGTTACATTTAAGTTCCTATAAATTATGTAATCCATTGTAAACCCAGTTATGAATTTTATGAAAGTATTTCTTATCCCCGGAGATTCTCTTTGGCTTCTGTAACCTCTCACAAGTGAGATACTTACTTTGAGGGAGTATAGGAGAGAGTACTGTTACCTATCCATTCGTTGTTCTCTAATTGTGTCAGGTTTGGAACACTTCACTCACCGATTACTCTCAAACAGCCAAGGAGTATCTCCAGGATTTGCTATGTAAAATTTCTCATGCATTGCTCTGGGCCAGAGGCCGATATATATAGAAAAATTACACAGCGTTTTTCGGAGAATACAACAAAAGTGGACTAACAACTAATCCTAGTGAGTGCCTAAGATGTAGCAACTGAAACTTGAACATGGAGACAGAAAATAAACGAAAATATCAAATAAAGAGGAACAATGAATTAAATAAAATGGAAATATCAAATAACTGCTCATGACTTAGTCTTCACTTCCAGATTTCCCGCTGCCACGTCTTCCACGCCTATAATAGGTCAATAACAGTTTGGCTGGGGTGCTATCAGATTCAAATCCATTTCACCATTTGCCCAAGCAAGATCAAAGAATGAAAAGTTGTATTTGTAATTTGCAACATGATTAATTGACCATATAAAGTTCAAAATTGTGCATACTGATATATTAAAAGATGTGATCTGTTCTAATTGTCATGCATAACGTAAAGGAATCAAGATTTTCTGAGATAAAACAAGGCGAGAATATTCAGCTGCTAGAGGTCTGTTTTTTAAGTGCCTTACCAGTACATTCCCCAACTTGAGATATGCATAAATGTAATATTTCTACTCTAAAAGATTAGTACCTTTAGGTATTGCAATATTATTACTTTACAGATTGAGTGTATTAACCTGAGGAGAGAACTGGAAGAAGAGCGAAAGCAAAGGCTTCAACTAGAGCAAGATGAGGGGTTACACATAGCCAACAGAAAAGCTGAAAGGCTAAGTCAAGATTTAGCCAATGCCCTCAAGAATGTTGACTATGCTTAGGTACTAGCAGATGGAATTTTATATATAAACTTAATTTTGATGGGATTTGATATATTAAAGCTGATGATTTCAAGAATCAAGGCTGAATGATAAGAAATTTTTAATCTGTGTTTGTTATATTCATCTGGAGTACTTATACTAATATACTAAGCATACTAAATAGTATCATGAATTGGGAACCTGGATGTGTTTAGAAAGGATGGACGAAGGCATTGAGAGAGTTGGAAGAAGAGCGAGAGCTTGGGAGATTGGTAAAGATGGAATGTGAGGAGATAAGACAAAGTTCCATGAGACAAATGGAAAAGAAGGAACAAGAGTTAGCTAATGCCCTTAATGCTGCTGCAACTGCTGAGGTTTTTGTTTCTCTCCATTCTTTAAAAACTCTGCCTTATTTCATATCAACTTCTCTAAAATTTTATCTGTTTACATATCATTGGCTTAAGGTACCTATTTTCGTAAAATTATGGATTTAATAATCTCTCATTTTCAACTAACTTTATCACGTCTTGTCTTGGTTCAACCTTCAGGCAAAACTCTCTGACCTTGAGGGGGAAGTCAAATCACTAGAAGATAAGGTATCGTTCTTCTCTGTTTAACTCAATGAGTATTAATTCTTCTTCACCTTTTCGGTGCCTGGCTTTGGCAGGCTTGTGCAATTTGCTTGAGCAATGAAAAGGACGTGGCCTTTGGATGTGGGCATATGGTAAGCTCCCTATAATGGAGATTTCAATGATATTCCTCTTCAAGTATGAAAATGATCATTGTTAAATAATTTTGATGCAGACTTGTGGGGACTGTATGTTGACAATTCACAATTGTCACATATGTCGGGAGCCAATAACCAGCCGTCTCAAGCTTTTTCCTGGATGACCAATGGAATAACTGGACTAAAGAGGATGGTGACGAGAATGTCATATTCGAGTCAAGAATTTCTATTGATTTATAGTTAAACCAAAGCTTCCTTTTCCTTTTCCTTCCCCCACCACAAATGTTTCGATCCATCAGTATGGGCCTGTAGTAAATATTCTAAGGCTACCTTCATATTATCACTAATGTAAAATCACAATATTGTTCAATGGAATAGAAAAGGCAATGGATGGTACTTCACATGGAGAAGAAAATAACTAATAGCTTGTTTCTAATATTTTCATCTACAAAAGCTACGATTTCAGATCATAATTTGACTTCAGATGGATTAAATTCTCTTGGTCAATATATTATCAAGCGCATGAATTTTCTTAGGGATAATTATTCACCACTCTTTTCTCATTCAAATCAATTCAATGCAAGCTTTATTTAGGTGATTACATACCTTGTATCTGTTAGAGCATAATTAATCTTGTAATAAGTTAGGATTAGCATACTGTGGTTCCCTAGCCCATGTGTCCAATTTGTAAGATGTATTCTATGAGTATTCCCCTAATATTCTTTTAGGGCTCCTCTAGGTTAGGACCCTCATTGTATTATATATATACATATATATATATATTGGATAATAGAGACAGAATGAATTATTGCGCCTCACCTCATTATTTTACACATATTCTGTCTGTATCCCAAGGGAACCTGGGCCAAAAAATTGAACAAGAAAACATAAACTAACACAGCGGTTAGGTTGCAAAAAATCTGGGAGAGATCGTGGAAAGTTGCACAACTTCAGAAGTGAAAATTCTTTTGTTGCAGGCTTCTTAGAGTTTGAAACATGGATGCCCCAGTACTACAACAACAAATAAACCTTATCTCATTAGGTGAGGTCGGCTACATACCAAAAACTCATGATGTCTTTGAGCTCTATCAATAATACAAATTTTAGATAATTGTTGATCAAGAGGTGATATTATCAAAGCTTATGATATCTTAGTAAATCATTCATCCGAGAATTACTCTTGCCGAAACATACTCAAGTGTTAGAAATTCAATGAAATTCAGTATATTAGTGTTGATATGATCTCAGAAATAAAGCTGAATGGTCAGAAACTTGTAGCTTGTGTTTACGGTTAGAAGCCTCTACAAGTTTCACCCCCATATAAATTTCATTCTCAGACAATTATAGCATGTTTTTATTCACGTGGAGTACTTAATACTAACATACCATGCATATACTGGTACGTATAATAAATATGCTATTAATTGACAATTTCAATGTTTAGAATGGATGGATGAAGGCAATAAGAGAGTTGGAAGAAGAGCGAGAGCTTGTGAGATTGATAAAGATGGAATATGAGGAGATAAGACAAAGTTCCATGAGACAAATGGAAAATAAGGAATAAGAGTTGTCTAATGCCCTTAATGCTGCTGCTGCTACTGAGGTATTGTGTTTGTCTCCATCCTCTAAAAACTATGCCTTATTTTATAAAGATTTTGCTTCGAACTCCGTAAAAACTATTTTCTATCGGACTTTCAAACAAACTCTTAGCCATACTTTTTACGTTGACATGCAGGCTTGTGCAGTCATAACCAAAATGTGAGGTGTCCTGGTGTCTTCTATAGTTTTGATGCTTCAAAACCAGAAGGGAGAAACTCAATCTGTTATTGTTTTTTGAGGAAGTGCAGTAACAACTACATGGGGGCTCGTTGGGGTCCAAAAGGGAGGTACTTTGGAGCACCTCATAAATTGTTGAAGGACCCCAAAGAAAGCAGTATCAACACCAAGTCTCGAACCCCCCAAACCTCAGAAGTCAGAACGCCCATGGAGAACTAACCACGAAGCTAGGAGGGAGACTGGTTTTATGCTAGCACTGTTAATTAAATATATCGTAGCTATAGTCTTTCATCTGTTTCACATGAAAAAGGAGACCCATCCAATCCGTTATTGTAATGAGAAAAAAATTTCACCCTATCTTTAAATTCTAGATAAACCCAACTTTTTTTCAAGAAATTTATGGTAAAAAAATAAAGTGATTAATATAACACTTTATTAACTAATTTGAAAAAAATAAATAAATTATTTAAAATTTGTATATTTACAATTTTTTTAAAACTAATTCAACAGAACGTTTTTAATTATTAAGTAATGTATTTAATATATTTAATCTCTCAAAATCAATACTTAATATTTGTTTGAAATCATTTAAAAAAAGCACTTTTATATAAATATAAATGGAGGTAAAATTTCTCCGTACTTATTTGAAAAACCTTTAAAAGCACTTGAAATAACATTTTTATATTAATCAAGATAAAACTTTTATCACGTGCTTTTTAATACTCGTTTACCTAAAAGTCAAACTCAACAAGATGACTGAAATGAACTAATATAAACATTTGGATACCAAATCAGTATGTAGGCATCAATTTGGATATAATATGCTGTAAAGGTAATGACCAAAGTAAGCTATAATCATATTCGAAATTTTGACCTAATTAAATTTGAGGACATTTCTGCATTGCCTCCAAAGTTACTTATAATAATAACTTTGATATTTTCATGTAGGATGATTTTGCAGAAGAAACCGCCAATAGCAAGCCTATAATTGACAGTTTTGAGGTGTTATATATATATATTATTTCCACCAAATTATTTATTACATTATCAATTAACCATTGCGCAAATGGATTTACATATGTTCATATTTGAAAGCACATACTTCATTTCAGTTATTCAGTAAGGTTCAATACAAGAGAATATATTTGTTATTTAAATAATGCAGAAATTGCTATGACATCTTAAGAAAATGACTTAATTACCAAAAAGTCATGATTTCAAGTGACAACCATCAAACTGTTATTATTTCTTATATTGAAATTTATCATTACATATTCCTCGATTATTATTAATTAAAATTTTGGGAATTAAATGTTTTCTTCATGACCTTGTAGTAATTTCCATTCTTGTATAATTAACTAGATAATCTAATTGATTGACTTTAATGTTGCCGGTGGGGCTTTGAGATTTGCAGGATCCTTCTTGCACAGCTGATTGTGGGTTTGGTCTATCAATGGAAGAGTTTTCTTTGCTTTTGTGATATTCTCTAGGTATGGCTGTCCCATTTGTTCCTCTTTCACAACACTACCAAATTGAATAAATGTTGGAATTAGTTAACATATTTACATAATTAAGAAAATAGTAAAATTTGTTACTTGCTATTATTGTGTGAAAAATGTAGATTAGCTTTCATAAAATAATTCTAATTTTAATCATTTACTTTGAAATCTGGAAATTTTAGAAGGTAAAATTTACAACTGATCAGGAGCTTAGAGGGAAAAAGAAAATAATAACCGAGAGATAAAGAAGATTGGAGTCTTGTATCTATGAAAGAACAAACAGTTCAACTAGCTTATATATTTAGAATGAAAGGGAGAACAATAAATCAAATAAAAGATAGTTGAACGAAGAATCAATTGGTTCAATAACTTCTGTATAATGGTGAAAGACAAATGGCACTCAATAACTTGAACAAATGAGGTCATATTTATAAAAACTTGGTATTAATATATCAATATCAATATCTATGGGCCAACAAAATATCAATATCAAATATCAAACTGTACTATTTGAATCTCATCATAATAAATAGTATGACTGATTCTTCTTTTATTTAAGAGTTCGATTTTTGCATCAGTTAAAACAACTAATCTGTCTGATAAAACAAACTAATGAGCACGACAGATTCTGAATTGAGAAACACAGGGTTAGGAAAATATCCAAAACAGTTAATGCTGATGAATTTGGAGGATGGACTAAAGCTAGAGTTGCATTTACATTTATACGCAGGCCTCCTGTGCAATTTGCTTGACCAATGAAAAGGATTACAGCCTTTGGATGTGGGCACATGCATGATAATTAAACTCTCTCTATAACAAATGGAGATTAGTTTCACTGATTTTCATTCTAATTTATGGAAATGATGAGAGTTTAAATTAGATAACTTTTTATGCAGAGTTGTGAGGACTGTATGTTGACAATGATTTCCATTTGTCATATAATGGGCCCGTTTAGGAATGCGGTGGAGAAGTACTTTTATGCAAGCCGAGGCAAATATATGAATGAGATTATCTCGTTTTATAGAAAAACACTGATGAACGTGTTTTTGAAGCTTCTTAACGGGTTGCCAAACAGTACCAATGTCGGGAGCCAATAACAAGTCATCTCAAGCTAGTTTCTTGGATGATGACGATGGTATAGAGAATGTCGAGTTTGGGTTTAGAAATTTTTGAATCTATCTGAACTCTAAAAAGCATAGGCCTCTAGTAATGTAACAAGACAATGTTGAACATAAAAGAAAAGCAACAGGTATACGTGTCTCATTTGAAAACGCGGTGGAGAAATACTTTAACGTAAACCAAGGTAAATAAGTGAAGGAGATTACTCATTTTACAGAAAAGCATTATTGAACGGATTTTTGAGGCTTCCAAAAGTGTTGTCAAACAGATTCATGGTACATCACATGGAGAAGAAAATGATAACAACCAACGTAGTAGATTGTTTCTACTATTTCATCAACCAAAATTAACGGTTTATATTATATTATCTTAGAGGTTTTTATGGGGTTACACTTCAAAATATTGAAATCACCATTAGTTGGTTAAAAAAAATCAAGAATGCCATTTTTTTTATTTTTTTGCTAAATACATGTGTTCTTTTATCGTAGGTAAATTCTGTTTAAGGCGATTTTGAATGTTAAATATGAGCACATGTTTCAGTAGAGAATTGAACTTTGATTTGATACATTGAGATGGATTACCATCTTTCACTAGATCTAACTCTCATTGGTAGAATGTCGCCTTTCCATCGGTGCTTTCAAGTTTCGAGGCATCCCTCCAGATGGGCTTAGTGCACATTTCTTTCAATCTCGATGGGCCATTGTATCTATGCTATCATTAAGGAGTGGTCAATGGTCAATGATACCAAATAAGGCCAGAGATTTAAAGTAGATAAATCCTGTTGTAGCTCAAAAACCTAATCATCATTATTTTTTTTGAGGGAAGGAAACCAATGTTTTGGGCTCATTGTGGCCCAAAAGGGAGGTACTTTGGAGTACCTCATGAATGGTTTATTAAGGGTCCGTTTGGGAAGTATCTAAGTACCAATTCTCGAACCCCAAACCTCATAGAACGTCCATAAAGAACGTACCATGAAGTTAGGAGGGAGAATGGCTTTAAACAAGCATTGTTAAAAGATATAATAAAAAGCAGCTTTGAATTCTTTCATTTTTTTTACCATTAATACAACAAAAAATAATTATGTTCGTAATCGTATCCTTACATCTAAATATAATTTGGAATCTTTCTCTGGATTCTATTTATATCTGTATGATAAGATTAATGGAGGTGTATATTATGTGAGAGCTACAGCAGCGTCTAGTATCATCTTTTTCCATACAAACTAACAAAATTATGAGTATTGGAACGAATTCATATGATTAAGAAAATTATAAAAATTATAAGAGTTTACTTTAAAATTAGATTAAGAATAGCCGTAGAAACTGCTGGAACTGGTTCATATTTACACTCTTCCACTTCCATTCCAATTATTCATCGGGATATTAAATCTACCAACATACTTTTAGATCATAATCTTAGAGCAAAAGTGGCTGACTTTGGAGCTTCAAGATTTGTTCTCCTTGATGAAACTCATATCACCACTGTGATTCAAGGGACTCTTGGATACTTGGATCCATAGTACCTCCACATAGGTCAGCTGAATGATAAAACTGATGTTTATAGTTTTGAAGTTGTGTTTGTGGAATTGCTCACAAGAAACAAAGCAGTTGATTTCATATGGTCGGAGCAGAAAAATCTGGCTATGAATTTTGTCTTCAATGAGAGAAAACCGATTGTGGGAGATTCTAGACAGGCGACTCTTATTGAAGCAGAAGAATGATGAGCAAATGAAGGAAGTAGCATTATTGGCAAGGAGGTGTGTTAGAGTAAAAGGAGAGGAAAGGCCAACTATGAAGGAAGTAGCAAAAGAACTAGAGGGTCTAATTGCAATGGAAAAACATCCATGGATGTATGATAATAAAGATCTTATGTCAGAAGAAAGCGAATACTTAGTTGGTCTGTACCTCATGGTTACAGGGCAACTGGTGCTGGCACTTCAGCTTCTTATGATAGCATGGTGAAGGAAATTGCATATGGAATTGAAGATGGACGATAACCATTTGGTATCAATATATTAAAAAGCGCCCATCTCTAATTTGCACGTAGAGACCACTGTTCCTAAGCCATTTTCCTCATATGCACGCATTGGGCTCCGTGTCGGCTGAAGCCAAGTTTACTCGCCCATTCAAATATCGGTTGCTACTTATTGCAATTTAAGAAATTTGCAAAAAGTAATGCTAGGCTTGAATATATACTGCTGTTCAACAGTTCTTTGGCCAGGGAGTTCTTTTTCCTTTCTCGCTTTCCCTTCTTCCTCTCCCTTCCAGCTTCCAGTTTGTCACCCACATTCTGGCATCAAATATTTATCTCTCCCCACTTGAAAATCGAAAACACACCTCCCCGGCCACCACCTTCATCTCAAACCTAATTTTAATTATTTGTCAGAGGCCCTCCCTGCTCCATCTTACCTTCTTTATCTATATTTTTGGTCCTTCCGTGTTGTTTGCAGCGCATTAATGAATTTGTACTGTCATTGATGCTTAATGAATTATCATTCAGAAGATGGTGGTTATTGCTCTGAATGATTGCTTTCCTTTCCAACAAAACTGCTCCCTTCTCCCTCCCACCTCGCCCATATCAGTTCCTTTCACCTGCTTCTAAATTTCCCCCTCCCTAACCAGTTTCAAAACCAGCCCAATCCAACCTGCCACTATCAATCCCTACTAAAGACCATTCCACAATTCATGGCATTCAGCTCTTCCATGTCCAGCACACATTAAATGCTCCTGCAACCTTCACTGTCTTCACATACACTCACACTTGCACGCCTTGCACAAACAAATAGTTCCTCCACCCAATCCCCCTGCCTAAAATACTTCCTATCAATAAGGCCTCATCTAAAAAACTCCTGTGCACCACAGCAACAAAAAAACCGTCACTTCATCTTAAATTCATTTGACCATTCGCTTCTCAGTTACACCCGCACTGATAACCACTCCATTTTGGAACACATTACTTGATATATTCTCTATATATCCTTTCCATCTGTTAGCTCTACTCCCTGCACCTTCGTATCTCCTCAATCGGCAACCCCACCCACTGTCCACAAACAACAATGTCTAGCTACTCCGCCTTCAATGATCTACACGATGCCAGTGATTTCTGGACAGTCCAGGCTAGAGTGCTCAGGAAGTGGAATGTTTTTCAGAAGAAATCCCCATCTGAACTTTGTTGTGTTTCATTGTTGTTGGTTGATGCAGCGGTACTTGCCCTCATCTAGATGTTTCATCCTCTAGTTTGCATGTCATTCTTATTTCATATAGTAACACTGATATTATGTTCACTTCTTTTATTAGGGAACCAAGATACATGCAAGTATTTTGACCAAATCAATCCATCCCAGCTTTTGGCACAACATCCACGAAGGAAGAACTTATAAGATAGAGAACTTTGCTGTGTCACCAAACATCTTCAATTACAGACCAACCACCCACCGGTACAGACTCACACTCAGTTTTTACACCTCCATAATTGAAAAAGACCTTCCGCTGCCCAATCAGACATACTCTTTCAAATCTATTCCAGAACTGTTGAGCACTCCAATGGATGATGGTATCGATATCTTTTTGGTATTACTACGATCTCCAGCTCTATCTTACTGCATTTAGCATTCATTACCATGCCATTGCATGCTTAACTTTTCCATATCTTCTTGACTATTCAAATAACATTCATGCAGATGTGCTAGGATTCCTTAAATGTATAGGGCAGCTGGAAGAGCAACAAAATGATGGTTACACTAAGCAAAAGCTTCGCATGATCTTATCTGATCCTGAGTAATCACTTTAGCTTTTTTAATTTACACAGTCCCCTTCATTATTAGCCTTAAACACACGCCTGTGGGCTCGCATTTTCTGACACGCACCCATTACTGATCTCCACACGTCGTCATCTGTCCGATAGTGTGGTCCACACGTCATACGGACGTTCCACGTGGCCTCACGCGCCATCTATCCTCTTCCCCTATCATGATTTTATTTTATTAATATTTATTTCTATTTAAATTTTTCAGAAATTCCTACTGGCTCAGCTAGTAATGAGCCAGGACTTATATTCCAGTGGTCGCGGGTTTGACTCCACGGTGGGCGCTTTCGTTGTGTTGGGCCTCTCTGGCCTATTTTTTTTTTTGTTAGGCCTCTCTGGCCCAACTTTTTTTTGGTGTTAGGCCTCTCTCACCCAACCCTTTTTTAAATTTTTTTAATAGATTGGGTGATTGAGCTTTATTTTCACAATGTTTTTACTTGAATTTCTAGAGCTT
>JANTPZ010008685.1:0-25935 GCA_025593235.1 Vachellia pachyceras
AGCACAGGTGAGGTCTCTGGCTCCAATCCAGAGGTCATAGGCTGTGCGACAATGAAGGAGTTGAGCCCCTACATCCTGAGTCATGGTGTTTCTCAACCAACCAACCAACATCCTGTCAACAGCAAACCAGTCATCAAACGCAGGATTAGCTTTCTTTACTCCTCCGTCTGACAGATAGCGAGGTGGTGCCGTCGCAGTACCATCAATGTGAGTTTCCAGGCGATTTCCTTCTATGAGAGGAAGAACCACTGATTCCCAGACCAGGAAGTTGCTGCGATCCAACTTGATCGAAGAGGTCTGGCCAGACGACTGAAACAGGGAGTAAGTTCTGGAGATCATGGTGGAGGGGACACCGGAGCTGGTGGCGCTGGCGCTTTCAGTGGAAGAGGTCGACATGACGTTATTGCTCTGATACCAAGAAAGAGTATAGAGAGAAAACGCTGAAGTTGAATAGCCAGGCAGAATGATTTTCACTGGCACGGAATCATCCATATATATTAATCTTACACAAAGAATTGTTACAGTTAGTTACAATTGGTGGTCCCCACAGCATAACAGAAATCACATCAATGGAGGGAGCTACACACGTGACTGCTGAGGAATTTACAATCAACTTGCTAATTCAGATTTATTCTAACAGTAACATACAATGATCACTTTGAATTATCAATAATGACAATATTTTCCGATAATGCTAAAGACTTGATTTCTAAATTCGATGCTACATGACTAAATTAGATAGCATTGTACATGAGAAAACCAAAAAAAAAAAAGTCAAGACTAACATTGTATGCTCTGAAAGCTTTTAATAATTTTTTTTGTACATTATGTCGTTTGTTTCCCTCCATGTTCTTACTAGCTCATTTGTTAAACTGCAACATCACCGTGATATGACTCCTCCTCCTCCTCCTCCTCCTCTACAATTATATGAATGCAGGCATACTATTAAAGCGAGACTGGAAAATGCATAAATAGACATAAATTTTTCAAAAGGGACAAAAAATAACGCACAAGTTAACCGCCGTTACTTTTGGTTTTGTTGGTCTTGCATAGTGTCCACATTTCAACTGCTCAGCCTCTCCCATCTTATCTCTCATCCAGGCAACTATCATCTTCCTAGTGTTTTTCGTTGAAATGTGGGACGCAAGTGAAAGTGGAAAATGAAGCATGTTGGGTGATGAATTGCATATAGTGATTGGCTGGGGCCTGGAAGGATAATAGGCGTCCAAAAGCGAAGGGAAATTAATAGCCAATAGCCATTAAAAATGACAACATTCTTAGCATCCACCAATAATATTGTTGAGGCGCATAAATACTTACTATATAAAATCTAGTTTACTACAAATTAAACTATGTATTATATTAAGGATCGAAAGGGCACGTAATATTAATATATCAGTGATATTGCATTTTAGATCAGGACACAGTACGTTACTAATGAAGCATACGAGTAATGAAGGTAAACAGTACAACATATATAGGTCCCATTTGACTGAACTTACGAGGAGCCTAACAATATTTTCCGTAAAACGAGATAATCCCATTTACATATTTGTCTCAATTTATGTAAAAAGTTTCTCTACCGTGTTATTAAACAGGTAGCTTGTTATCAGAATATCAGTAGACTGAAATGCTGCTGAATAATATTATTGGTGATCACAATCATGACCGGCATGCATGTTTTCTGCTCCAATGGAAGCAAGACGCGTAAAGGGGTCCTACCTGAGGAATTGGAGCCACCACACTCAATTAATTAATGGGGCTAGTCTGTATAAAATGAAAGCGTAAATTAAACACAGAAGCATCATGTGTGTGTTTTTATTAATCAGTCGAACCATGATAAATTTTAAAGAGGAAGCAGTGGAGAAGCACGAGAGGGGGGATTGGATTCATTCGAGCATATAGGATGATGATGAGGACGACGACGCTAATCCAAAGAAAAATGGAACCACGTCGTACAAGTGTCTCATCACAGCATCTTCACCACACAGGATCAGAGAAGGGCCATGAAACACCACAGCAATAAGGGAGACACCATCCAACATGTGTGTTATTCTTTTAGGGCACACGCATTCGGCAATATTCTTTAAATCCTCCTTTATTTATTCCTCTTCCATTCTTTAAACCTCCAACCAACCCCCATTACAATATATTAGTTCTACTTATTCATATATATATATTGGGTTTAACATGCATGATCAAGAGCAATTAATATTATCCCGGAAGTTTTTTTTAGAAATAATGTTATCTTAAAAGTTTTACAATGGAATATTGTTACATATCCCTTACCATTAAAAAAGTAAGTTTTACTCTTAAGAAAATTGCCATTTCGTTTTTATAGAACACGATAACATTGCTTTTAAATAAAAACTTTTAAGACGAATTTTGAAGTTAATTGTAATACATTTCATGCATACATGCACCATTACTAGGTTTATATATATATATATATATAAATAATATATGTGTGCATGGCACAATACCATGCACGCACCGCCAAAAGCCTCCCATGTATAATTCCTAAAGGCACAATTTTAATTAATTTAACTTCATAATACTCATGAAACCCCTTTTATGACGACAGGGTTCCCAGGAAAAGAGAGCCACATCCTTGACTGCATCAACAGGGAACAGGAATATATATATTCCATGTCACCTTCCTGGGCCTTTTTATTTGCTTCACATGCACTTGCTTTCCAGTAAAAACCCTAATCATCCTTTCACTTCCCCAGTAATTAAGAAATAGAGAGGCTTACCATTTCTGACATCTACCTTTTTACTTTCCACTTTCTTAACTATTACTGTGTTCACATTACATGCTGCTGTAAGTTTTCCTCAATCATGTTTAATTATTATAACCAGTGAATAAAGTTATACATATAATATTATATTGCTGGATGCCTTTTCCCCAATTTGAGCCTTCCTCTCTTATAACCAAATATCATATCAAAGGCCTCATTTCAATTATGTATGGCCAGTCACCATCAATTGATAAAGCAGCTAGCTTAGCACTCTCCCTTTGGCCACTCCCGGTAGGCTCATAATTAAATCATGTGAACCCCAAGTTCTACGACTTCAGCTATTTCCGGACAAAGCGTACATGACCCAAAATAGATATATTTCAAATTCCTCCTTCTACCTATATAATACACTTTCAATCAAACGCCACTTTAATTATGTTCAAGCACCTGAAATTTTCTTTTGGAAAAAAAAACAGTTTGATCGGAAACCTATACATATAATATTCAGAAGTCGACGTGCCAATCTGAGATTTAGATGGGAACAGAGAGAGGAGAGTAAATAAACTCAGTTCCCAATCCATCTTTGTTTCCCCTCTGAAAATAACATGAATGGGAAGAGATAACCTAGGAATTTCGTCTCTTTTCCCGTAGTGGGAGTTTTGAGAAGAAGTTCAGTGGAAAAGTATATATTTCAGGCTGTACCGTAAGTTTTTATATATATATATATGTGTGTGTGTGTGTGTCATGTTTTGTGGGAAATTGATCATCAATCTCAAATAAAGGAATTAATAAATAAAAAGTTCTAAAGAATGGTAAAATTACCATCAAATCCCAGCAGTAGTTGGTCCAATTAGCATTAACAACCTCATCAACCGTCAATAACAATTGGACCAGCTGCTGTTGGGACTTGATGGTAATTTTACCAATCATTGAGACCTTTTATTCATTAATTAAGTTATTTGAGATTTGATGGCAAATTTCCTCTTTTTTATTCATTGTGTTTTTGTTTTTACGTGAATTTTATAACAGAAAATTCAAACGGATTTTACCAAAAGATCTGAAGTTCAAATTCATCTGAATGTATGTAGAAAGCATATTTTAAAAAGTTATTTTCAATTGGATCCCACAATTAATGTTTAAAGCTGACTATAGTCATACCAAGAAAATTCAAACCGATTTTACCACTCTGTGTTTCATTAAAAAGTCCAAAGGCTTTCATTTGGAATTAAATACTTGGCCGGGGCAATAAACTGGCAATTTGAGACTCCATCGAGATAATAATATCAATAATACCAAATTATTTGAGACTCCATCGAGATAATAATTTGAGATCCATCGAGATAATAATATCAATAAAACAAGCACGGCTGTATTTGAGAATTCTGTTGGGAGAAAGGAGTTTACAGATTCTGAGGTATTTTACAGATTTCAATATGATTTTACAGATTTTAAAATGGTTTTTATGGATTTCAAAATAATTTTTATAAATTTCGAAATGGTTTTGTCTCAACTTACGTGTACCGTTAGGGAAACGATATTCTCAAACAAACACCACATTATTTCGTCTAATGGAGTTCCCAAACAATCACATTATATTATATCAATAATACCATATAGTTCTTGAATTGCAATTTGTGACTCCATCGAGATAATAAATGTAGCAATAAACTGGCTTTTTTTTTTTTACTTTATAGAATTCCGCAGCAGCTGTCAATGACCTTAAGGTACATGGAACATTAATTGGAGCCTGATTTGCTAAATAGAGAAAAAATTCGCAAGTGCTTGCTGCATTATTTTAAATTTTAAACACAACTCACTTACTCTATTTTTAACTTAAAAGAATAAAAAATAGGAAGGAAGGGTATTATGCAATTAATTAAAGCAAGGAAGCCTCTCACATCAGGATTTACATTGGGTACTCATTAATTAAGATTGATGAACACCCAATATCTTATCAAATCTGAACCGTTCATATTTTATTTTTATCATTAAAAAATGATTACTGTACTGGGTATAGAATTTAAACTGAAGATAATCTTTTAAGCATCCCTTTATTAAAAAAATAACATTTTCATCTACAAAGTGTTATATTTTAAGAAAAATAAAATTTGAATAGTTCAGATCGGACTAATTTAGATGCTCATGACTGTGATGGGCATCAAATGTGGACCCATTGCCTTAAGAATATTTTTACGAAGTCGTGAATCTCGCTTTGAATACGGGTTTTATGGAATATTTTTCTGCGTGGCCATTATTTAAATATCAATATATCATATGTCAGAAAAAATTAACATTAATTAATTTAAGTAATTTAAACGGGAAATCAAAAGCACCCATGTATGCACCCAAAAAGCACTCATATAAATTCCATTTTATTATATCCAGGTGGCAAGGACTTTATGCCTCGTTTGCTAGCTGATCTAATTGCTTAATCCGATTTCACTGTGTGTCTGTGTACATGACACGTTCATTATACGTTTAGGTGTTAATCCTTTGAATTTGATTATCAAATTGATAAGCAAATTACGATTATATTTTAACGTTTGTGAGTCGGTAACAATTAGTTCGTTTTCAATATTTACTAATTCAAACTTTGGTCTAAAATTCATTTAGTTTGAGATAATATGAAGATTTTATTTCATACAAATTGGTAATTGGATGTGTCTGCCCTCATATAATCATATATACAAGTTAAATCCTAAAAAATACATTTGTTAAGAGAGCTGATTAAAGTCACTGCTTAGAGGTACTACGAGTTAAAATAAACGATTAGACGTATTTTTATATCCTTTTTAATTTCCCATGCAGTGATTGTACAAACTAATAATCAATATATACATACACTACATGGCAAGACATAATCCAATACTCATTATTTAAAGTGAGAATTGGGGATAAGTTTCTGATTGAAAAATTAATTGTAGAAAACATTCCATAAAATGCAATTAAATTTTCATAATATACAACTCAGCTTTCACATATATGCAACTGAGATTCCATGAGAGTTTAATTATAAGTCTCATTCTCTAATTAATTCTTCCATAAAGGATTTATCCCCAATTCTACCTTATTTAAATTTTATACAATCATACTTTCCCACCCTCCAATCTGTGTATATAACTGGCCAACTGCAAAGTTTTCAGATTTCACTATATATCCACAGGTGTCTGTGTATCTACTAGTATATATTATTTTTTTTTTGCAAACATGAGTATATATTATTGAATGTTCAGAAAATTGGATTCTCTCAAGTTCCTGGAGAGATCCAAACAAAAGAATAATATTAAATATTGTGACACTTGGTAATGTACTTTACATATTCATTTTAATTAGAAAATCTGTAATGGGGATTAAATGAAAGAGGCAGGAAGGCGTTGGCAAAAAAAAAAAAAAACAGAGAAAGAGGCAGAAAGGCAAAGGAAAAGATGACATGGAGGGCAATAACGTAATTAAATCGATCGACATTCTGCTCATGGAAAAGCTAGCTGGTTACTATGTTCAATGAACAGTACATATTATTATATATATTGTGCCTAGGTTTCAGATGAAGAACACATACATAGAACTTGAGAGACTTGTCCACAACATTGGAATGGAGGGTCCAGGTTCGGAGAGAATTGAGAGGGTGACAGTGAGGTCAAGGTGGACTCCGAAGCCGGAGCAAATCCTAATCCTGGAGTCCATCTTCAACAGTGGCACCGTCAATCCCTCCAAGGACGAGACCGTCAGAATCAGAAAGCTTCTCGAGAAATTCGGCACCGTCGCGGACGCCAACGTCTTCTACTGGTTCCAGAACCGCCGCTCCAGATCGCGCCGCCGCCAGCGCCAGCTGCAGCAGCTCGCCGAGGAAGCCCTCCATGACCAGGCCAATGATCATCACCGGCTTCAGTCTCGTCAGGTTGATGGCGGTGCAGGTGCAAGTCCGTCACCGTCTCCATATCATCATCATCATCATCAGAGCAGCCCTGCCTCCGATTCTGCAGCTATGGCGGCTTATGATGGCGGCGGCTGCTCCTCGTCTTATCCGGCTTACCAGGAACCAATGGATCATCATCCTTTCTTTTTCTCTGCCAATGATCATATGGGTTTCCCCGAAATTGATCATTCTTCTGATTTGAACATCCTCTCTGGTAATTAGTGGTTACTCTTGCAGTTCTTACAAGTCCATCGTTAATATTGAAGGTCGTAATAGTGTAAAATAGTAGCTAGACGACCCATATACGAGTGGGTGTTGGTAGTTTAATCTCAATATGTGCAAGATCTTGTCTTTGATGGTTGATTGATTAGGTTTAAGGATGGAGGAGAATCAAAGTGGCGACTTTTTGATGATTTGACTGAATTGCATGAAAGATCATCTGGACTTGGGCGGCCCATTTCAGTTTCTGCTGCTGCTTTTTTTGGCTTTCTTTCTTTTCATCGAAATCAGTTCTTCGTCTCTCGTCTTTAGTTAGGCTGTCTCCTATTCCCACTTTTCAGAAAATCTCATGCTCCCACACACAATTCTTCTCTCGTACTCACGTGTACATGTTTTTTTGGTCAAACATAGTCATATATCCCGGTTGACCAAAGGATGCGGAAAAGTTTCCTTGATCACTTGTGTGATAGCCCTAACATTACCTCCTTTTTGTTTATTATAAGCCAGATCTTATATTATAAGGATCGGAGACAAGAGCCAAACATTTTCGGAGGACAGAACTCAAATCTTCACATTTACGTTTGATTTATCTATAAATATACAGTTGCTGAGATCGCAATCTGAAATTAGTACATTTCTGCAGCAGCAGGGAGCATGACGGTGTTTATCAATGGGGTTGCAACAGAGGTTCAGAGAGGACCCATAGACATGAAAAGTATGTTTGGGGAAGATGTGATGTTAGTTCATTCTTCTGGAGTTCCTCTTCCTACCAACGAGTTTGGCTTCTTAATGCAGGATTTGCAACATGGTGAAAGCTACTTTCTGGTAAGTAATTGGCCTCTCATATATATATATATATATTATCCCCTCCTTGATTAAGTGATTGTGGCCGTTATATTTTTATTCATTCACAAAACATTTAATCAAATCCCAAATCAATATCATCGAGACTTCATTTGACTATGTTGAATGATGCGTTTCTATAAATATAATTTTCCTGTGAAATATCTTATGGCTACAGACATTTTATGTGCTATTTATACGACTTATGTATGGGGAAATTGGATATGATTTTAAGTTTCATATTAATATTGATTTTGATTTTAATTCTGAAATTAAATAAACATTTTAACTGTTATACAAATTATTCAAAAGAAGATAGAAAAGCGTTTTATAAATATTTAATTAAATGCGAGTTCAACAAATATATATATGTACTATGATTATAATAAACAAGTAAAACTCTTAAAATTATTGATCGGTAAATATCCTGGTTTAATTTGAGTTCCGAATGGGAAAATTAAAATGCTTTAATTAATTCCTTTATTGGTGTGTTGAATTGGGGTTTCAGGTTTCAAAGGTAGCATAAGAAGGAGAATAAACCGAAGCAGCTACCAGTAGGAGGAAGGGCTGCCTGGCAGTACATGTGTTTAATTTCTTCAATCTCCTGTCTCCTCCTTTAATTTTAATCTTACATATCCTTAATTGATTTCTTCTTAATTATTGGCTTCTATATGTATCTTGCGTGTGATCGACTTAAATATAATTCAACCGTCACATACATATATGTACACTCCGTGGAACTCATCATGTATCTATATATATATACATATCTGAATTCCCACCAGCAATCATACATATGTGCGTGTGGAATTTTTCTTATCAATCAACCTGTTGATTCTATGCACCATTATGAGTAGTCCTGATGAATTTAGCAGGAAACAACACCTTCTGCACACGGTGGTGGATAATAGATATACAATAACTCATTTCATGCAGAATCCATTTCAAATGCATCCACATACAAACTCAACTTATTAAAATAGAGTGGCCTTGATGATATTTAATAGAAAGAAAAAGGGAGGTGGTGGGAGTGTGAGGGTTAATTAACTCTAAAAAATGTTGATTGAGAATAATATATATATAAA
Organism: Vachellia pachyceras; assembly: GCA_025593235.1. Lineage (NCBI taxonomy): Eukaryota > Viridiplantae > Streptophyta > Magnoliopsida > Fabales > Fabaceae > Vachellia > Vachellia pachyceras. The sequence goes on from JANTPZ010008685.1 coordinate 8,805, forward strand.
CAAAAGTACGACGTACATTTGGTTGGAAACATATCTAACTCTGTTTGACTCATGTTGTCTGTCTTTTTTGTCATATAAACTCCATCTGTGAGTGTAAAGTGAGGAAGGCTGATATTTTTGAACTAACATACGGCTACTTGCCCCTCTTTTAGCAAGCCCACGTTCACTGAATCTCCTCTCGCCGCATTCTTATACATTCCCATTACCATTTGATTGTGATGCTTAACCTTCATGATTAGCTAGCTTTCGGATCGTTAATTTAATAATCTGCATGGCTTATATAAATCAAAGCTTCTGATGTCCAGCCATAAGGTTAATTATTTGTATATCACAAACCTGTTTAATGCGTTATGTACATATATATATACATATAAGACGTTTGGTTATTTCAATATGTAATGATTAAGTTATGTTTGATGTCTATCCGGAACAGTACCGCATGCAGAACTTGAAAGCCCGCTGGACATATGATATTCAAACCAACTCTAAACATTATACAAAGTGTAATTGTATTGTATTGTCTGTTGGCCATGTTCAATATATATAAATCTAGTATTTGTTTAGCAGACTAATTAATTGATCCCTTTTAGCTTTTGATATTTAAAATTGCTAAGTTTTTTTATTTGTACATACCTTTAAATTAAATCTACCTAGCATAACATCTTTTTCAATAAAATGATGAAATATAATGATAAAATGTTAGTACAACATAAAAGGACTAAAAGAATATAGTTATCAAATATTACACATTAGACACCAACTGATATAAAAGCTCACACGACTGAACATTAAAGCTATAAAAGCAAATAGTGCAACAATCCTAGCTAACAACCAAATTAAAACTTCCAACTCTTTCGGGGGCAGAAGGATACAGTAGCCAAAGTCTAGTAATAAAAGATAAAGATGATTCACGATTATGATATGGGCAAGTAGTATATATCTCTAGATAAATCTCCATACAGTCATGTCACATAACAAAAAATTCATCAATAAGTTGATGAAAATGCTGATGCCACTAAATTCAATCTTGAGAGAGGAAAAAAGGGCATCAACCCAAATTGGATTTGAATGAAATGGACAATGGAAAACGTAGACTTGGGAGTCCAATACAAATGGTGCGAATGCTTGCAATAATATTTGAAAATTCCATCAGAGTTATACTTGGTCATAATCCTGAGTTGGAATATAGACTCTAAAACTATAATCTCAATGTGGCTACAATTGAAGCATTTTAAAGGTATTATCTTCACAGCTAGAAGTTTGAGGCAATATCTCTTTAACCCCCAATTCTTGAGCTAAAGTAGGTTACAGTTGATGACAATCACTGTAATCACATAACATAAAGAGAAAGAAAAACCAAACATGAGATAATGAAGTTTCAAGAAGTAGAACCTCCAAACCCACTAAAATTTCAAACAACTAGAGCAAAGGATTGAGATTTGCTAAAAATCATAAATTGGGTTTCTTGGTTATCTTTTTGCAAACCAGTTCCAAACCAACAAAATGTCAAAATAAGAGATGGTAAAACGACTTTCCTATGCTAGAACCTTCGTATTCTTCAAATCAAATTTTGACTCCCACGTTGGCTTCATGTTGACCTTAAGGTTTAGCATGGATTTGGAACCTCTATTTTTGTATCATCTCTTAACTTATGGACTCTGAAACTCTCCTGCACCATGCTTCTTGAAGAAGATTTCTGGTTCATTATTTATTTTCCCTTTTTATTCCCAATTTTAAGTTTCTTAAGGTTAGCTTTTAGCTCTTTTACAATCTCATCAGTTTGACATCTCTTTAAGAAAGTTACCTAAGGCAACAAATCAACTTCCATACCAGGTAATTCTAGAAAACTGAACAAGTACATACCTGGTTATTTTTTGAAGCCTTCTTTGAACCACCTTCTTTTTATCTTTTATGCTTCTTTATCACTTCTAGTTGTGCCCAACCCTCTGGCCTTCCTCTTTTTTTTTTTTGAGATGGGTGATGGGATTGATATGCATCCTTCAAAAACTTCCATCTTTCTTTTTCGATTAACTTTAGCCGTGTGGGTTGTAGATCTTGACAATTGGACAGTCGAAGCTTTAGGCTGTGTTTCTTTTACTGTGTTAGGACTACTAGACTTGGTGTTTGAATCAATTCCTATCTTCACCGTTGATTCCTTGCCTCTTTCGATGGCGTTCACCATTGATTCCTTGCATCTTTCCATGGCGGACGGCGCTCACTTGGGGTAGTTGAGGATAAGGCAGAGAGAAGGTAGAGCTTCTCTCTCCACCTTATCGTCCTACCTAGCATAACATTTAAGAAAGCGTGTTCACGTAAACTAATAATTAACTAATTTTATCTGTCAATATAACCCCGACAAAACTAGTGTGAATCACACACTTAGGGCCCTTGTGTTGTTTTTGTTTTTAATTATAATTGAAGGGCTTATTGTTTAGACAAATGAAGTAATCAAAGGATGCTCAAGGGTTGCATTATTTTCCATTTGTCCATCCCCTCGATCGCCAGATATTACGCCAACTGCCATTGATAGTCCTTTTTCTGATAAGTGAAGATTAAACATAATCTCTGCAGTTGTGTGTCAGTGCGTGTCTGTGAATTTTGTTTGTAATACTGCACGTGTGGCCCAATTAATTAAAAAGGCCTCATGCGGTGGCATTAAACTTGATGAGATTAATTAGGAATAGTAGCAAATAAATTAAAATATCAGCTACGTACGCTCTTAATGAGGATGTTGGGATGAAACCTTACTATGAATAGAGGAGGAAAACGCATATATGGGAGCTGCATATATTGCGCTGTAATATAATGAGTTTAATTAACATGCTAATCCAAGTCACTGGAAGCTAACTAGCTAAACATGTGTGCGCACACTTAGATGTATTTGGATTAACTTTTAAAAAGTGATTTTTACACAATCCACGGTAAGTACATGATAAATTTATCTCAACTTATATGAAAATATTTTTAAAAGTGACTTTGCACTTTTATAAGTGAAGAGAGATGTGATAGAGAGGATCCTAGTTTAGTCCCCGTATCAAGTACAACTAAAGTACATGCGACGGATGTTTGTTACATATACTCTTTTATATTTAGAACTTGTTTGGGAGTTAGGTTTAAAACTTAGGTTTCACAGATTTCGAGGCAAAACTTGAGTTTTGAAAAGTGATTTATATTTGGGAAGTTATAGCTTTTACGGATTCCGAGGCAAAAAAGTAAGAAAGAGTGGTAGGAAAGAGGAAAGTAAGAAAGAGAAAAGAGAAAAAAGTAATAAGAAGAGAGTATAGGTTTGAAACCTAAGTTTCAAAAAATTGAAACCAAACGAACCCTTAATCCGTTGTTGTAGTTCGCAACTTGCCCCCTCAGTAGTCTAATTTAGGTAGTGAACGCTTACTTAGAGGGGGAGCACGTGAGGTGGATTTAGCCTTCACTTCTATTCCCTCCCATCTCCATCCTTCCTTCTCATTCTTTAATTCTTTCAGTTCATTCCCTTTTCTCTACAGTTTTTGTTAATCTCTTACTTCAACGTTTCGAATCACACAGTTCTTTGTGGCCAAAACTGGAAAGAAAAAAAACAGAATCAATCACACAATTCTTTAAATGATGCATTTAACCTTTTTAATCTCCAAAAAAAAAAGTCACCCGTCTCTTACGAGGATATGGAAGTTTTTTCACTTGGAAATTGAAATTCAGATAAGACTCCTGTATTTGAGAGCACCGTAGATTTAGCTTACAAGAACGATCAAATGTGAAAGGGATGAACATATGAAACACGCAAAGGTTTTAAAAAAGAGAATTCAACTTTGAGTGGTTCATGGTGAGAAAGAGAAGGCTTGAGAGAAGAAGAAGGGGCTGGTGAAGGTTAGAAATGGGTAAGCGTGTGAGCCCAAAACAAAGAGACACCATTCCATTCGGCAACCAAACGCCTCCTCTCTACCCCAAACCCAATCCCTGATGGTTTCGTCTGGATAATAGCCAGAGATGCAGTGTAAGACATAACAATAGCAATGAAACAACCAGATTGGTCAAGCAAATGAACTAATGAGCTGCTGGAGTTGACAGTGATTAATTGTCACGGGCATTACATATAAATAAGACTACGGTCAAACAAGCAATACCAATGACATCATATGTTCCCAACGAAACAACCAATCCTAATCACCCCCATCCAATTCAACCTCCCTCCCACATTAATACACCCACCATCCCACCAAATCCAAGACTCAGCTTCTTCTTCTTATTCTATTTCTCAAACTCATCACTCTTAAACCTATCCTCCCTCTTTTCTTCTTCTTTTCACCTATCTTCTCCCTCTTAATTACTTCACCTTTAGCTTCCTTTTTTAACCTTTTTGTGAAACTAACTACTGTACAAAATGCAGTGCCTCTACCACCTTCCTCCCTGCTTCACTCCATTTCTCTGCAACTGCTACTCTGTTACTGATAACTCAACACTACCCACCCCACACTCTCTCTTCAGGCCATTTCTTTCTTTCTCTCTTCCATCATATAGCTCCGACTCCGAGGAAATCAATGAATGGCGTGTTCATCTTATTCCCCACCTTCTCACTCTTCCCACAAATTGACACCTTCGTCTTCTTGGTTGCCGCCACTGACTCAGATACTGAGATTTCTGACTTTGACTCTGAATTTGAATGCTCCGCTACCCCTATCACCTTCCCCATCTGTGCTCCTTCCTCACTCCAACCCACAGAGAACCTTCTGAATTCCACAACCCCAGTTCCCGACTTCATTTCATTGCATACACCTGCAAAAATCCTCCGCATTAAACATAAACGACAATGAGATCCATAACGTAACACGAAAAACTAATCAAGAAGCGTACCCATCAGCGACCCCTGGCCTTGGGGGTTCGGGTTTGGGAACAATGTGGGACTGAGGGAGAGACCGGTGGAGGATGAGGCAGATTCGTCAATGAGGTTGCTGGAGTTGGTGGATTCGCTCCCTGCATTGTTTGAGAGACTCAAATTTAAAGCCTTTGGACAGATCATTTCAGAAGACGACCTCCTCCTCCTGCAACCACTTGATTGCTCTCTCTGCTTCCTTGCCATTATCACGTGCCAGTGGTTCTTCACGGAGTTGTCTGTCCTGCCAGGAAACAGTTTGGCGATCATGGCCCATTTATTCCCGTACATTCTATGAGCACACAACAATCTCGCCTCTTCTTCCTCAGAGAACGCCCTTCTGTTAATTCTGGGATCAAGCTGATTGAACCACCTCAGCCTACAACTTTTACCTGCAACCACAATGCATCGAGAGAAATCAAAAGCAAAGGAGTTCGTTCAGTTCCTTCAAAACGATAAAATTCGAAAATCAGTAAAGTAACTTGATGACTTTCTAAAGCATTACAACAGGAAGACAACGCCATTGAGACGCCAGATATATATATATTTATAGAGAGAGAGAGAGAGAGAGAGATGGGCAGGAACCACCGTATCTTTAGAACAGGGTTGTGGATTACCTGATCTTCCTTGGAGATGGTCGGCGATCAAGTTCCAGTTTTGAGGACCGTACTGAGCCACGAGCTCTCTGAGTCTAGCATCTTCAGCTGGCCTCCAGTGGCCTCTAGCACAGAGCTTTGTGTGTCCATTTCTCAACCCCGAAGAGCTCTTAGCTTCAATGTCCTCCTCGCCAAGTCTGAAAGGCAAGTTCTTGTTCTTAGCCCCTGAAGGTCCATCAGCTCCACCGTCGCCGCTCATTGTTCCCCCGGTCTCCTGTGGCGAAACCGAAGGGCTCAGAATCTGAAAACCAATCTCGCCTTCAGCCTGACCAAAAGTGTTTGACAGTGAAAGTAGGGGTGTTCGAACTGGAAGAGGGGGGGCATAAGAAGGCCCCGGGGGTAAAAGATTGACGCCCCCGCTAAAACCATCAACCCCATTGTTGAAGTTTTGAGAACTCATGGAATCAGAAAACCAAGGAACAACACAGAACAAGAGACAGAAACGTTAGGGAACCGAAAGGACAGAACTTTAAAACCCCAAACGGGTCCTTTCTGATGGGAGAGGGATAGAAAACAGAAATTGATGTGATCTTTAGTCAGATGAAAGCAGGATACGAGAATCAAAAGGGTACCGGATATAATCGTATTGCATTTTCACTCTTTCCTTTAGCTATGGGCGGGGGAAGAGTACCTCAGAAGACCCCCCGGGGGGGGGGGAGTAGTGGTAGTGGTCTGGCGGTGGAGTTGAGAGAGAGAGAAAGTCATGACCCATGAGACGAAGAGAGAAGAACGTTTCAAAGTATGAGGAATGGTCGAAATAAAGTGGGAGATTTCGCTGACTCGAGAGAGAGAGAGAGCAGAATCAAAAAGGCAGGAAGGGGGGAGCCCACACACGATTCTGTTCAGGGATCGGTCTGTTTTGAATCTCTCTGTGAAAGATATAATTAAGAAAGGGTACTATTATTGTGAAGTGGATCAGGGAGGGCGTGCGTGTGATATTATTGTGGATTACATACATTTACATGCAAGTCGAGAAGCACTCGTGTGGGTGGGTTGTTTAGATGCCAAACAATTCTTATTTGGTTTTTCTTTCTGTGTGCAATCCTGCGGTTTCTACAGCAGCATCTATGCTGTCTGCCTGTGAACCCGTTTTTCCCATTAAATAAATATAATAATAATATTATAATAATAAAATATAAAACGTCTTCACCTTACACGAGCATCATAAAAGTGCCCACTTGGTATTTTGGCCTTTTCCCCACCCACTCATTGTGTGTTTCAAATAATATATAGACTCCTATATGGAAAGTGCTATAGCAATCCATGCTTGCTTCTCTCTATTCATTCAATTTCCAGCTTGTACTGTGCATCAAAAAAAAAATTCCAGCTTGCAGTTACTCACACAGGTAATTATGGGAATAAACGCATGGCATGCGTAGTATTATATATAGAGTATCTGAACGTCTTTAATTGAGGAAAAAACAGAGCAACAGACAAGGAAGCAGGAGCTTGAACTCTGTTTCCATGTCTTCTTGGACATTTGTGGCCGATGAAATGATGGAGGGACGACGATAATGAGAAGATTAGCATGACCCGACTCGCACGTGTTAGGGAAAGCAGATAACTTTTTTGTTGGTGGATGGGAGGTGTGCTTATATAAATATTAATGTGTGTGTTTGGGAAGTCGGTTGGGAGAAATGAGTTTACAGATTTTAAAGTATTTTACGAATTTCAAGATGGTTTTAATAAATTTTGAGATGGTTTTATATTGAAATGTGTACATCGTTTAGAAAATGGTATTCCTTGGGTCAGTCAACAAATCCGTTGATAAATATTAGTTATTAGAACTTAATGTGGTTGGGGTTAATTCAAGGTCAAATTTGTAGTAATTTACATAGGAAAAAAGTATTTATACATGCATGGCCTTGAAAAATGCAATATTTAAGTGAAAATATTGATGTATGTGTCTAGGGAGTGTTAATTGATTATTACAGTAAACATTTGATTTACACGTGACTCTGTAAGAGCGGTGGCTCCATTCTGTATTTGTCTATTTGAAAACCATACTCACTCTGTAGTTTGGAATGATAGAAGGAAGGAAGTATATATGAGGTCCGGTGAAAATTAGTACGCTTTATTATTCCGACATCCAATTACGTACTCTCATAACCTCTAACGGCAGGCAACACGTGACCCTCACTCGCTTCCCAACATGGCATGGCACGCATCTACGTCACCACTCACCTACTGGCGCACGTGACCCCATCCCTTCCCGCTAGAGTTGGTAATGAAGGTTGGGTCCAGCACGTCACCCTCAACCCGCAGGTTCGGCAGGCTGATAACCCGTTTTTTATTTTTTAAAAAAATTTATATATTATGTATTTTTTACATTTTTTTCATTCTAATATTTTTTTACAAAAAAAAATAATATTAAATTTTATTTTTAAAAAATTATTGAACACTTAGTCATAAAATTTGAAAGAGAATAATATAAATATGCAGTCGTATAAAAAAACTGGGAAAAAAATTATTTTTTATTTTTTAAAGAAATAAAAAGTTGACGGGCTGGTGGCAGGCTGGCCCGTCCAGCCCGCCAACCTGCAGGCTGGCCCGCTTTAGAGGCTCTACTTCCCCCACAAGCAATCACCCTAACCCCCAGCCTCTCCCCTCACGCCTCTCTCCACTCCTCCTCTTCTTTCTGAAATGGTTAAAAAATGTTCCAAGCTCTATTTGGTTAATTTTTAACGTTTACTATATAAAAGTTAATAGAACTTTGCTACAAAATTTAAATAGATTATTTATTATAACATATATCTGAGATATTTATGTATATTATAATTTTTGCATCACTTTATAAGATATGCAAATTAATTCTTAAAAATGATAAACAAGTTAATTGATTAGTTTTTTTAATCTGTGTAAAAGAGTTAATTAAATATTATATTAAAAAGCCTAAATCTAATACCAACTACGAACTCCTTCAAATGCATCTGTGTGGAATGTGGAGGGAGGCGTGACTCGTTCAAGTCCGCGTTTTGTTAGTAAAAGGAAGTTAGTGACGTCAGCATCACTTGCACGTGCAGTTACTTCCACGTGTACGGCAATGTTAAATTGTTAACTGATTTCCGTTTCGCATTCGTATCCTTAAAAATTAATTCTACATGTTTAGTTTCAAAATATAGTTTTACCTCGAGGTTTTGTTTAAACAAATTTTTTTTCCAAAAACTATTTTGGTTATAAAATCTCAGTTTGAAATCTAAATTTTCTCTTTCCTACTTTTTCCTCTTTCCTACTTTTTCTTTCTTTCTCTTTCCTCTTTTCCTCTTTCATACCCACTTTTTTGCTTCAGAATCCGTAAAAGCTAATAACTTCCCAAACATAAATTACTTTTCAAAACCTAGGTTTTACCTCGAATCTGTAAAAGCTATTTTCCAAAATCTGTTCTTCAAAACCTAAATTTTACCTTAAAATCTGTAAAAACTATTTTTAAAATCACATCCAAACAAGCTCTAAGAAACATGTGCTATGCTGTGTCATTTGTGAACTCTAGCTTTAAAATCTCTAGTATTTATCATTATTGATGTAGTTGTTTAGATAATTAGATCTAACTATATATTTTCGAGTAAGGAAATTGTGTTGGTGCATAAAGTTGATGTAAAAAAATCAAACGTGCCTCAAGCTGCGTGAAGGGCTTAGGAAATCAGCGGAAATTTGGTACTCAAACTTAAACGGGTTTGCTCGAATTCCCGCCTCCGCGTGGCATGCATGGAAGAATGGGTTATTTTTCTACAATACTACATTAACTGCTTTAAAATAACACTCAATTAATTTGAAAAAAAAATTAAAGAAGTTAAAATATTGTTTTAATGCATTAATGTTTATAATTTTTTAGATTGATTTACTTAATTTATACGTTAATATACTGATACACACGAATGTTTCATAAAGATCATACAATATATGTTACAATTACGTAAATTACTTTGTTTTATTAATTTTTTAAAATTAATCAAATGAGCCTATAACAAGAACAAAAAGCTGCATGACAAGTCGGTGCCCAGAATGTCATCGGAAGAGAGTGCCCAACCATGTACTGAACGGTAGAATACATTTGCCATGAACAAGAAAGGGTACGTTCTGAAATCAAACCAGACATGCTTAGAACAAATGCTCATTCGAGCCAATCTCTAGACAAATTTTGCCCAAATACCGTTTTTTTCTAAGTTAAACCAAATCAAACGACATATTCAATTAAGATGGTCTGATGAAAACGTACGTGGAGGGCCAAAACATTCCCTGGAGAAACAAATCATATATACTCATGTATACACATAGTTCTGGTCTTTTAATACAGGGCCACACCACCACCCCACTGGATACATACAGGTCCTTTCGTGAGTTTTAGTGACACTTTCTTTTTCTTTTTTGTTGTTGTTGAAGCTCCTCGAAATTTGTCACTCTCTAGTTAAAAGGGAACGACGCAACCCATGAAGAGGGGTTGACCAGCAGACTTTTAATCGTTTTATATCCGCATCAAAAATAATATAAATGTTACGTCAATGTACAGATGCCACCACCCCCACTCATTCCTCCCACCCTTGGCCTTCAAAGTTCAAACAAACGAAAATAAATTAAATGTCCACTGTACCAAAATCTGCGTATATTTATCTATTTATTTATTCATTGAATAGCGACAATACTTGTGTTTAAAAATTAGTTGGGAGAACGATTTCACATAAGTCGAGGTAAGTATGTGAGAAAAATTTTAGATTGATTTATACAAACATGATTGCCAAACTGCACAATATAGGGTCCATTTGAAAAAAATGTTTTTACAATTTACGAGATGAATATATGAAATAGATCATCTCATTTTAAGTAAAAATACTGTTAAACGAACGTTTGATTTCGTAAATTGAACACACCAAACCATAAACGTTTATAGATGTCTGACTGGGACCCATTCCCTGTCATGCACGTGAATTGTTATTACATGTGTGTGTATTCTGACACAATCATTAATCTTCTGCATCAGCGCTTCAAATTCAACCTCGTGTCTTCTCTCAAAAGTCAAAAACGACACCATCCACCACTCTCGTTCTGCCTCTTCTTTCTCGCCGAGGCAGCAATAATCATCATCATAGTCGCAGAAACGGTGGAAATTATATATAACCGTGACAATATTTATATGTAGCCAATATTGACTTCGTTTGAAACCCGTTGAAAAAACGGACACAGATTCCGAAGTACTTTATGTGAGAGGGATTTTGTCTCGACTTACGTGAGAATGGGTTTGAGGAGCCAAAACGGGCTCCCCAACATGTTTCCAAACGCAGCTATTGTTGAATACAGAAACGTTTCTCTGCATAGGAGCATGATAAGAAAAGGTTTCAATCCTAGCTCCATTCGTGAATCTCGCATACATGTGTATATATTTAGGATGCCGTGCCAAACACCATATGTTCCATCTGGGACAACATTAACTTGCTCTCACCTAACCAAACCATCTTCATATCATCCCACATTACCACTGCAAAATCAATTCAAGTGTTATTGACTATGCTTGCTCTCTCTCTCTCATCCTTTGTGACTTGTGAGTTCCTTTCGTATCTAGGAAAGCATATCATTGCAGCCGAAACGTAACTTTCAATTATCTCTGTGTACATACTGATAATTAATTGCTACTGCGCTCGACAAATAAAAGGCACCATGTTTCAAAGCCGTGTGAGTACTAATTCTAAGTTTGGTCTCTGGGCATTACTTTGTCTTTTGTTTGTTTGTTTGCTGTTTGTACTTTTTACTACTGTGTATGTAGCTCTTGCTTTCCTTGTTATTTGCTTTTTCTTAAGTCGTGCTTGATCACCCGCCGTCATTATTTGACTTTAGGTTTTAACACTAATTACTCCACCATAATTAAGAGATTGAACCCAGCACAACAAACAAATTAAAACCAAACGAAATGATCGGAGGCTAGCTAGCTAGACTCTCCTTAACTTTACATCTGGACGTTTGGAGTAAACCATCCTCGTTTCAATCATGGTACTTTCCCTTTTCAACGCAAATTCTCTCCCCACACAGGGACTGAATAAGAAGGACGGAAAAAAAAAACAAAAGAGGAAGGTGCATTAGAAGGCTCGAGTCATTAATGGTGGGGGGTAAATTTCGGAACTTTCATCATGTTGCTTTACTGGATGGGAACATGATTAACTGGGTTTCTCGAATACATCTTGATCTGCAAGCAATACGACGAAGGATATGTTCTCAGTACCATGTTTATAATGATGGCCATTGAAAGGGCAGGCATGGTTATAACAATGTGGCGGCTTTTTCCTTCTGGGTAATCACTCAACTTTATTCACACTGCACATCTTTCGGCATGCAGAGATTGGACTTGTCCTGTGTCCGTGGAATTAATTTGACTCTTTCCTGTGAATCCAAGATTCATGATTACCACTAGACACCACTGGTCGGATTCATGTCATGATCTGTCCAGTAAAACCATTAATCTATACGTCAAGCAAATGGTGACTGGTCTTGTGTTTTCCCCTTCATTCGTTTTTTCTGTAATTAGCGATGATGATTATTTAGGGTAATCCCAGCGTTTTTGTCTACATCGATTAATCCAAAACTAGATGTAATAATCAGGGACTCATGTCTCTGACTGTTGTTGTAGCATATGCTAAAATTAATGGAAAAGCAACAGTCATCGAGATAAGTTCAGGTTTGATGAAATGTCTTGCCTGGGATCAATTTCTACGATAAACGTCGAAAGAACAACAAATCCATGTCTCTTGCACATAAAAAAACCATTCCAAGTTGTTATAATTAACGAACAGCCAGTGTTCATTATTTGATTTATATATATATGAATCCCCATACTCATGCTGACATGTAATGTTTCCATAGTCATCACCAGTACAGTGCTCTCGCCATCTTGACGTGTATAGGCCCTTGTTTATGTATTCGATCTGCGTTCTATCATAAAAACACTAGACAACCGACGGTTGGTTGGATCAAGTGGTAAGCTGCTTGTTCCAACTTAAGCAAGGTCTTGGTTCGAGTCCTTATGTATGCAAAAGTCACCGTTGAGAGACTCACCCACCATTTCTAGGTGACATACATTGTACGGTGCAATATCAACTAGTTATTGCCATATTTTCAATTACACAAATATTTACATTTCGAAATTTGTAAAAAAATCTCAATATCCATAAAAGCATCTTAAAGTTTGTAAAATTATCTTAGAATCCGTAAACTCCTTTCTTCCAATAGATTTAATTGATGGTGATCCTTGACACAATTCTTCTAGGAAGATGTCCCCCAAAGATGAGATTCAGATGGGCCTATAGAGGAAAAGGTCTAATGGGCACAATTTGTATCATAAATGGGCCTAGACTTGAATGGATACAAAAGCACAATTTTCATCTGCACTTTCTCGGCCCAAAGATAACTTCTTGTATCTACACCTCTACCCTTGAACAATGATAGTCCTGTAATTATATTTTCTTCCCCAAGGGGAAAAAAAAATTAATTTAAGCTTTTAAAACCTTTTCAGTTTGTTTGTTGAAAAATTACTCACAAATAAAAATTTAAAAATTAAATTCATACATATTAAATAATTTATTTATTTTTTTCAAGTCTTTCAAGTTTGATTTATGTATGGCATGACTTGACTTATAAATGTAAAAATTTGACTTATAAATATAAATGATTAATTTAACTCATGAATATATATATATATATATTTCAGTTGTAAATATTTATAGTTAATTTTTGCTTCTTTATATCTACTTACTCATCACGTAATTTTTTTTAATCAGATTAATCCGGGGGTTTGTGCTTTATCCTTGCTTTTCATTTCGTACTGGGGTTTTCTTTCGTATGCAACGCGCATCCTGAGAAGCTGAGAAATGGGCTGTGCCACGAGGTTCGTAGTGCTCCTCACTACTCCCTTCCCTCTCCTCCACCGCCGCAGCTCTTCCCTTCTCCGCCTTTCTCGCCACCGCAAGCTCCTCCCCTCCTCTTTCCACCACCTTACTTGCTCTCCTTCCCACACTTCGCCTCTTCCGTCTTCTCCCCTCAAAGCTTCTCACCAGCTTCACAATCAGGCTGCCTCCTCTCTCAGGAATGGCTACTTCGATGACTATTCTTCAGGTCCCCTCTATTCCCATCCCTGGTCTGAGTGGTCCAAATTTATTGACCGTATCTCTGCTTCTGGATACTCTGATAGTCCGCCATGCGAGGATGGACTTGTGGCGGCAGGGGAATTGAATCCCTTCTTTCTGCGTGAAGCCAGTGCTTGCTTGGCCTTTGCTCGGGATCGACAGAACATTTTGCGGTTGTTCCCAATCCACTGCCCATATCGTGCTTATTGAAATTTCACTAGAATTAAGCCTTGCCCCAATAGTTTTCCTGTATAGCTGACGAGTCTCTTCTGTTGACATGTTTTGTTCATGTGTATAACCTTTATAGGCTACTTTCGAGGAGAGACATAGAGGTGGTCGTCAAACACGGCACGCCATTCCTGTTCCAAGACGCCGAGGATTCATTGAGAAAGATGAGGTCTTTCATATCCAATAGTACAATCAGTGTAAGTGCTGAGTTTCCTTTTTTTGAATGGAAGTTTGGTGTTCGTGTCTAAACAATTTGCCAAGTGTTGGAAATTTTACTGTAGAACTTAATCCCTTTTCATCTCGTGTTGCTTCAGCATCCGTATAAGAATTGTCTAGCGGTGTTCTGCGAAAGTCAATATTGTCTCTTACCCCCAACCTGCCTAGCCTGGTCGTTTATTTCGTTCTATTTGCTGCAACAAAATAAATTATCCTTTTATTTTACAAACACATACTTTTACCAGTTTATCTGAATTAAGAAGCGTATTGCTGGGCGTGTTAATTTGTCTTTGTTATGGTGGATTTGTTCCCTCTTCTTGTAGTCTTGATATGGGATATAGGAAGTTCTTGGCATACTTTTCTGAGTCCTGAGATCTACTAGCGACGAAATACTTATTCATATGGCTCTTGATTTAAATACTTTACGAACTCATCTATATTACTTGGGCTTCATTTTCTTCTACCCTGTGTCGTGCTTTCACCAAACCTTCTCAATTTCTTCTTCCTATGTGATTCTTTAGCGCCCTGATAAATAATATTTGCTTGTACAGACAATAAACATGGTGAGCCATTCATAAATATTGATTGAAACATAAATGTCGAAGCAGACCTGCCACTTGTGAGAGAGATTTGTTTCCTCAAATCATCACAAATGTGTTTGGACGATGAGAAATACCTTGGGAAACCCTATGTTTGAAAATTTTCTTTTCAGCAGAATGATGAAAAGTTTACTAGTATGCAATAATATGTATTTTGATGAGTACGGTGCATATATTCTCTCATGGCTTCAATTTGGATCATAATAAAATTGTTGACTGTGCTTGAGATGTTTTCATAGGTCCTGGATTCTGATCAAGCTCATATGGTTGATTTGATGAAATTTATGCTGAGTTATGCGAGTAACCCTTTGATATCGTCACAAAGGGACAATCTCCATAATAGAGATCTAGTTGAATCATCAGTCCGAAATCTTTTTGCTGAACTTTTCAAGTTGACTTGTAATGCACCTGGATCAAAGTCATGTGGTGCAATGCAAAATCATACGCTTGTTAGGTCTGGACAGATGATGGCTCCTGCAAAAAAGATTGAAATGAAAAGGGGTGATTGGATTTGCCTGAGGTAAACCTTTTATATTTTTAATTCCAATCAATGAATTAACTATGTCTTTTTAGTGTTTTGTGTGATACAAGATTAGCCTGACATCTTGGTTTCAGCAAGTATTATAAAATAAATTAACATAATGATGTTAGCAGACTGTTTCTCTAATATGTTGCAGGTGTAATTTCATGAATTTTGCTAGAAATATCAAATGTCTTGAGTGTGAGGAGGCAAGGCCAAAGAGAGAACTAACTGGAGGAGAGTGGGAGTGCCCTCAGTGAGTAATTTACTGTTGAAACGTGTCTCTTATCCCATGGTTATACATTTTCACTCTGTACGCCAACTAATGGATTTTTTTTCTCTTGAAGGTGTGATTTCTACAATTACGGGAGGAATATAACATGCTTGAGGTGTGATTGCAAGCGTCCTGGACAAATACAGTTAGGTGTGATCAATACCTCATCCGGAGTTGGGTATGGAAATGGGAGTAGGAATAACACTTCAGATATTGATAGTAGGTTAGCTGCTAATGAAGAGAAGGCCCAGCGCTGGTTTAGCAAGGTTTCTCAACTGGACAGTACTGCTGATATTAACAGTATGATGTCAGATGAAGATTTTCCTGAAATAATGCCATTAAGGAAAGGAGTGAATAGATTTGTTGTGAGCACGAGGAAAACACCTTTACAGAGGAGGTTGGAGAATACTCAATATGATAGAAACTGGGGTCATGGTGGCACCCGTGAGGTTGATGCTTACCAAGCTGGCAAAGCAACCAATTCACCTGACACCTCTGGTAGCCAGAGGCTAGATGAGATTCTTGGTCGTGCTACCGGCTTTTCTCAATCTGACACTACGAGCTTTGCTTCCGGACATAATACTAATAAAGACAGCCCACCTTCAACTTCTAGTTCTCCTCAATACGGAAATTTGAAAAGCAGTCATGTTCCATTTGTTCCATTGCCTGCAGATACGTTTACTCAAAAGTTGGAGAACTTAAAGACAGAAGAGAGCAAAAGTGTGGTTCCAGTTACTGATGCTGGATCTGGTAACTTGGGGGAGAGGTCACAGCTTTCTAGTTCTTCAAACCGAATTGATAAAGAAAACCAAGAGAAAGAGCAAGCTGAAAAATCTGAGAGGTGGTTTAGAAAGGTTTCTGAGCTGCATAATGTTTCAGATTTGACTAGTTCAATATCTGATGAGGATTTTCCAGAGATAATGCCAATGCGGAAAGGAGAAAATCGATTTGTTGTTAGCAAGAAAAAAGATCGCTCTTTGACTTCCCCGGCATACAAGAGACAATTAGCAATGGAGCAAGCTAGTAATAACAACTATGTCCCGTTTGTCCCATTCCCGCCAGACTACTTTGCCGAAAAAGACAAACAGCAGTCAGAGGGAACAAGTTCAACTGATAAACCCAACATTGAAACATCAAAATCAGAGGTTGTAGAGAAGCTTCCAGAGATGTCTGATGGTGCTGGATGCGGGATTGCAGGCAGAGACTATGTAAAAGGTATGGCCAATGATGGAGCATCTTCGGCTGGCCCTGTATTGCAGGGAAGAGACTATGCCTTAGGCGGTGGAAATCGAGATTTAAGCGTGAAGAGCTGGGGTCCATTGCCTTCAGGGCAGGGCTCAAGTAACAATGACAAGGATTCTGGGGATAAGTATTCCAGGGACGAGAATAAAAACCATGTGTCGAATACGAGTGGGAGTTCATCCCCCACTTCTGAGAACCAAAATATTAGGGCTCAGTGGACGGGAAAAAGTTTGGAGGGGTCAGCAGTAAAGGAGCCAGATCCCCTGGACATGTCAGAGGAGGCAAAGGCAGAGAGGTGGTTCCGTCGTGTTGCACAGATCAAGGACTTATCTGAGCTAAGTCAGATTCCTGATGAAGACTTCCCTTCGATAATGCCTATGCGCAAAGGGGTGAACAGGTTTGTTGTGAGCAAGAGGAAAACGCCATTGGA
>JANTPZ010008686.1:0-14166 GCA_025593235.1 Vachellia pachyceras
GCCCCAATCTGGTGCGTCTTCCGAGATTAAGAGGAGATTCCTCAATGACAATAAGCCTACCCATGTCTTGAAGCAAATCATGCATATCTATATATGTAATACTGCCAATCTCAAATTCATCAAGCAAAGATTTTTCCAGAAGTGTTCGCAAACCAGTTCTTGCATGAAGTCCGCAACTTTCCAATATTTGAATGATTTCATCTTTGCCCCACATGTTAAAAAAACAGGCAATATCTAAAAATAACTTCTTTTCTGAAAGGTCCATTTCACAGTAGCTCATTTTAAGTGTCTTAAAAATGTCATTATTTGAATCTTGTCTAAGCATATCCAAAGCATCTTGCCATTCTGTTAAACCATCTCTACCACAAAAGAAGGAACCCAAAACACACAAAACCAAAGGAAGGCCTCTTGTATAATTAATTGCTGATAGAGCCAACCGCTGATATTGTTCATCAGCAGGGACAACTCTTTTCTTAAATGCTTTTTGACAAAAGAGTTGAAGAGATTCAGTGTCGTCCATTGGGAGAACCTCATGTATTTCATCCACTCCATGAGATTTTAGCAAGTGAACATCTCTAGTTGTTATGATGATTCTACTCCCATCACCAAACCACTCATGGCTTGCAGCTAAATTCTGTAATTGGCTTATATGATTGACATCATCAAGGATAAGCATAACCTTTCTATTGCGAAAAAGGTATCTAAATGTGTTCTTTCCTTCATGCTTGTCTTCTATATGGGAGTTTCTTATCTTCAATTGTGAAAGAAGTTTGTTCTGTAAGTAAACTAGGCCATGTCTTTCTGAAACCTCCCTCACATTGGCAAGAAAATAATGAAAATCAAATTGGTGGTGGAACCTCTCATAGAGAGCTCTGGAAAGAGTGGTCTTGCCCACACCACCCATTCCCCATACTCCTATAAACCGAACATCATCAAACCCTATCCCTGAGAGTTTAAGCATTTCGTCTACTCTCCATTCAATCCCACAGAGTCCATCACTTTCACTCACAGGTGGCGATTGGGGATGAAGTTGGTTCCATAAATGTTCAACCACATCCTCAAGAAGTTCTGCTTCGTACCTGCAAACAAAATTATAGGACCGCTATGCAGTTTTCAATGAATCGATGTGAATATTATATGCAAGTTATAGGACCAGAGGGAGTATTGAAAAAACATACCCATATTGAGTGGAATCAAAGCCAGATAAATTAGCCACTTGTGTTAGAGAATCCCTCCATTTTTGCACTTTCGGTTGGTCTTGTTGGAACTTGTGTTCAAGCTTGGCGAAAGCTTTACCAAATCTTTTTCGTTGTTTTCTTATTACATCAGATGGATCTACATGATAAAATATGGGGAAAACTAGTTGACACAAATTATCTCTTGAGTAAAGAATATGTTGCAGCTCATCTAAACACCATGAAGAAGAGGCATGGTTCCTGGAGAGAATAACAAAGGCAAAGCAAGATTCTTCAATTGCTTGCAGCAGTTCTTGTGAGATGACTTCTCCTCTTCTAAGTTCTTTATCATCTCTGAAAACTCTGAATCCACTCCTTTTTAACACACTATACAGATAGTTTGTGAAGCCTTTACAAGTGTCTTCACCACTGAAGCTCAAGAAAATGTCATACTTCCAATTCTTTCGGGTTGAATTGGAGTTCGAAGAGTTTGAGGAAGATGCTTCTTGGTCACGTGCCATAAATGATCAAGGCAACTTATGAAGTATAATTTGATGAAGCAGTAATATTACGACCTACAACAGCTAAACCATATCATTAGCCCTCAAGGAAAACAAAATCAAATGAGATTATGAGAATATAGAAAAAAGGAAAAGAAAAGTGGTGCAACGTATGGATGTATAATACACTGACCTGGGCTTATAGCTATAAGTGAAGTGCATGTCTAAACTTTAATGCTTAATATGAGCTTCAAGAGTTTACTCGCTATTTGGCAGCACGTGATCTGATCTTCCCTCCATACCTTGCTTTTAGTATTGTTGGATGCTGGTCTAAATTGGAGACTTTTTTCTTTCCTGACGCAGGAAAACAAATTAGCTTATCTAATTTGAATCACTTCATCATTGTAACGGCCATTAAAAAATTGGATGGTTCTATTTGAATGACTAGTGACTTCTGGTTTTAATGAGTGTTCTCAAACAAAAGCGACGCGTGATCTATGGAAGAGGGGAAAAAAGACGTGTATATGATATTTGAAAATGGAAAAAAGAAGTTGATTGGAAAATAAATACAAAACAATGAATGACTTTTAGTTTTCAAAATATGTAAAAGTGTAAAAGGAGGGACAGCTTGGAGGGAATTGGGAGAAGAACGAAGAAAAAGAATTAACAATGGAGGTGGCCGACATTGTGTTTAAATGAAAGTTTTAAGATCTTGTAGGAAGAAAATAACAATAGCTAAAGATAGATTTTAACTCAACTTTTGGAATTTTTAACTTATAAAAAGCAAGCATCGACCATCAATCTGCTATATTTGATCGCTTTATTAGCAACTCCCCTTTTCTAAATTCTCATGCTTTCACAATTTTTGTCCATTGGTCATCTACTATGGAATTTCAGAATTTCAAGGGGTGATTTGAAGTTTAATTGTTACCGTAGTTAGTTCTTGAATTAAAGTTTTCCCTTGTTTAAAGCACGAGTCGTTCTTTTCTTGGTGATCTTGAAGTTATCCCCTAATGAAGAACACCCATAATTAAAACTTGCATGTGCGCGTGATATATCATGGAGAATGATTATCAGAGAAGAAGCTAAGAGATCGACTAAGGAAGAGACAAAGGTGAACGAAGATGGCGATCAAACAAGAACTCCTTCTTCGCAACAAAATTGATGAAGGTGATGGGTGAAAGAGAAGAAAGACGTTAGTGTTTGGATGTTTGAAGAAAGACAAAAGGATGAGGACTAGCTGTTGCAACGACCCAAATTGCGGCCTACACAAAGTTAGCCTTAATTAGAAACGCAACAAAATTTATTAACACTCTCTAACTCCTTCATGTAGTCATTCACACCTCGTCGACCTTATTCTAGCTTGCTCCACCTAATGCTTTGCCATGAAGTTCAACACCAATAGATGTTCTACTTAGCCCCGCGATGATTTGGAAAGTAATATGGAAAGAAATAGTCTACCACTGACTCAGTGAGGCACAAGTGAGAGGAAGAGAAGCAATGCTATAAGATCTTTTCACAAACATGCTTCTCAAGAGAGAAACTTAATACGATTGAATTTAAGCGACCATGCAATCCATAACAGTGACCAAACACTCAAATTCTATACTTTTCATCAACACACACTTCACAATCTTACGATATAGCAATATAGCAATTTATATTATATAAATAAGTACTTCCACATGAATATCGTGTGTGTATATGTATATAATAGTGGGGAATAACCAGCAAATACTATGATTAAAACCATTAAATATCCTTACAAACCAGCAAAGACAATAGACATAAACTAACAACCATAACCTACAGAAAACATAACAAACCTACCCTACTACAGAAACTGAAAAAAACAAAAGCACCATCAGCAGAAACACACAAAGATTGGTTAGCAAATTTGTAATGTGTCACGATTTTATCACCAAAATAATAGACTGACTATGACTAACACAATACGACAATATGTTACTTATAATTTGAGATTTTCTGCAAAAAAAAAAAAAACACACACACACATATCATTTATGTAACTTATCAAATTTCGAGCACTTCATCTTTAAAAAAAAAAGAACTCTAGGATAAAGATAAATGAAATCACAGACTTTTTTCCAAAGTCTGTAAAAGAAGTGCGAAAAGAGGTAATTTTCAGATGAATCGAAGAAAAAGAATTGAAAGTGAACGGTGGCCTGCATTAATTGTGTTAGCTTTTAAATTTGGAAGTTTTAAGATGTTGGAATTTTCTTAACCCAGCTTTTGGAATTTTTAACTGAATAATATATATATATTTATATATATATATATAAAAGCAAGATCTTGGATCCTAATTGTCATGGAAGATATGAACACACACACACACATAAAGCAGAGACAACATATGATTAGTGGCGTTAACGTGGAGCAAGGAGCTTTCGACCAACATTTAGTGTTCACCAACCCTTTTGTGCAGAGAAAAAAAGTTGTTACCAAAGGGTACACAATTTTGGATGTCGATTATTTTTCAAAGGCTACTTTTAATTTTAATCTGCCTCAAAGACTGCGAGTCTTCCTTGAACTTGCTACAATTTTAACTCTTGTTTCTTTCCGGAGAAGTAACCCATGCATATTTCTCACTTACAAACATATGATATATATATATATGTACATTGAAAATTTTTAAAGAGGAAAACCATTTTTATCGTATCTATTATAACTTTTATTTCTCAATCAATTCTTTTTATTGTTACATACGGTGATGAGGCATGTAGATACAGTTAAACGGATTAGAAATTTGGAAATTCTCAATCTACAATTCCTTTGTGTCATATTCTCAATCTATTATATGGTGTTGATGTTATGTGAAACCTTAATTTCAAGAACGAAATCATTTCGTAAAACTTTCTTGTCAATGTTACACTACAAAAAAATTGATTTTTTTGGCTGAAAGTGTTTTTGTGATGATAAGTTACGTCAAAAGAGTCGTCACCGTGGCGATTATCGCTGAAAGTATTGATGGAGGCAAAAAAAAAGTCACCATATAAAGAGAGAGGATAATTACTCAAGTCCCTTAGTGAGATTAGTTGATTATCCTAGAAAGGGTTTTGTTGTCTTAATGGGTTTATTTGTTGTTTCATATGTTGAGCTGATTAATGAAGATTTACATTTTATGAAGGCTTAACATTCTCTCTATTGGATGTGCTTAACACTGATTCAATAATGATTGTTTATTGTATTGTATTTATTTAATATATTGATCTTGCTTTCATCATAGATATTTAAGCCAATCTGACTGTATCGTGTGTGTTTTGGTTTGGGAAACGGTAATCCTAGTTGAATGTGTGTGTGGGCCTTAAACTCTTGCTTTGGGCTATAAGAAATCCAACAAATTGAATCTTTTTGGGCCAAGCAATCTCAATCAATTCTAACAGACTCATTGTACAAAAATATTGTAGCTAACAATACCTCAAATAGCTAATAAGAGTTTGCATAGATGGTAAGGAACGGGCTCAACTCCCACAAGGAGGTCAGTTCAATTCCCTCTGCCGTTGTGAGGGCTCCTTTGGTAGGGGATCTCGTAAATCCGTTGTAAATGCCCTGACTTTGGTGGGAGACCAGTGCCGAACCTACCTAAATATGATTGGTAAAAAAATACCTCAAATATGATATCATTCAATAGGAGTATACGTGTTCTTAACAAAATGAAAATAATATGGCATTGCCAATATATTGGACGTAGAAGCTTACCCAAGTTCGGCATTACATCAACGAGGTTGGGTTTACCAAAATATATTGATACATCACATTATAATGAATCAAAATTGGTTAAAATACAGAAAAACTTTCCTAAATTTTGTATTAGTTATATATAATCTTCCTAACCTTTAGAAGTTTAAATTAAGTAACCTAACATCTCTTATTGTGTCTATATATCAACTCTCGTACCATTAAAATTACTGTTAAAGTTAATGATTTTTATAGTATTATAATTTTTATTATTTACAATATCATTTAAAAAAATAACACTTGAAATTCAAGATATAATTTTAATTATTTTTTAAAAGCTAAAAAATGAAAAATCCTTAAAAAAGTATTTAAATTTTATTTATTTGATCCTGTTTCTTTTTAAATAAAAAGTATTAAAAATATATCATGCTTGAAAATAGTATTTAAAATATTTATTTGAGCATCTATTTTTTAAATTTAAAAGTATAATATAAATAAATTTAGTTAGATTTTATGTATTTGAGCGCTAAAAATTTGAATTATTGCCAATAGGTTATATATTAATCCATTATAATATAATGAATCATGGTTCAAATTATCATTACAAGACTCATTCATATTTAGTGCCTCACATTATCTTAAATATATAAAAATTTCTATTATATAAAAATTCACGTAACATATTTATATTTTAAATAAGAATTATAATTCTTTTAAGAATCTTTTTTTCCAATTGTATAATATGTAAACATTGGGTTTATTTGGCGAAGTGATTGTAAAAATCAAACGCACATTCAACAATATTTTTTCACAAAACAAAATAATCTCATTCACATATTTACCTTAATTTATGTAAAAGTATTTCTCTGTTAGGTTCCAGACAATCATATTACGAAGGCGTGGATACACGCGCAGTGGCCATCATCTCTCGTGTCGTGCAGGGAGACAGAAGGTCAGAAACAATTAATTAATGAGACGCGCTTCTTTAATACGCGTGGGGGTGGCCCGTCTGCGGCTGGGCATATGGCGCCTCTTTTTACCTACTATTATTATTATTATTATTATTATTATTTTCTCATTATCTAAAAGGTTCACAAATCAACACGCGCACTCCTCACAAACCATATATATATATATATGTGTGTGTGTGTGGGTGTCCCCATTAAACAAAACTTAAACTGAGAATAATATATGAAACACAAACTTTGTATAAACAGCCATTTTCTTTGATCTTCAATCATTTCAGGGCTAATTAAATCATCATCAAATAACTTTATGCACATTTTACAGCTTATTAAGTCATTAGCAATATATTCTTAAATAGAAAATTAGCCGTAAGTCTTAGCCGTGAAAATTAAATACAAACAGATCCCGAAATTTTGATATAGTTCCCAATTGAGTAGTTGTGTTTTTGGGCGTTTGTTAAACGTATAGAATCATCCATAAAAACACTTTTGTACAAATAGAAATAAAACTCATTTCATATAATTATCTTTAATTGTGTAAAATTATTTTCTAAAAGTTAATTTAAACACCACATTACTCACAACTCAAATTTAATTGTTTATATTTATCAATCTAACTTCTATATTTACAAGTTTAACTTGTTAAAAAATTGAATTTCTCAGGACATTATTTGAAATTCTTATCAAGCATAGAGCTTATTGACAAAAAGTAATAAATTTACTGATCGATTACAAGCAATTAGCATGTTTGGAACGTTTCCAAAAGCCAAACGTACGTTCAACAGTGTTTTTCCATAAAACGAGATAATCTCCTCCACATATTTACATCGGCTTGCGTAAAAGTATTTCTCTACCGCGTTCCCAAATGGGTTATATAACATTTATTATCATCATTAATTTGGGTAATGTGTGTGTATGTTTGCCAAACAATGAGCACCATATATTTCTTTTTTTGATCAACTGAGTAACATATATTACGTTCCCCATATATATAAAATTGTTACCCATATTAACATTGCACTTACTACGCTACCCCAAGCAAATTAAAATAACCATGTCATTACATCAGCCAAACAAACAGCAAAAAATAACAGACGAGTGAGAAGTAGTGAAAACTGAAAAGAGACCGTATAGAAGCATGTCGGATATATACTCATCCTGTAAACACATTTATAATATGATGCATTCCAAAGAAATATATAAAGCACTATCTCACCATCTTTTTTATACAATTCATTTTTAGAAAAAAAAAAATAAACTAAATAAATTACTTAAAAATATTTTTATTTATATTTTTCTTACAAATAAATAAATACTTTTAATTAATTTATTTAACTTCCTTAATATCTCTATAAAAAGTTAACCTACCCTTAATTTAATTAAATATTGGAGATAGTAAGAGATGCTAATTAACATGATGAGAATATACTGCAGTAATACACGGTTGTGTTTGTGTAATGCAATTTATAGGCCATCCCATTGGATCAAGCGCAGAGAGAGAGAGAGAGAGAGAGAGAGAGAGTTGTGAATTAATTGGAGGGTTGTTGAAGGAAGTAATGGGATATTAAGGTTTGGGACCTACATATCACTGACCTGATTAATGACTTCCCAACTGTTTTATCCCTTCTTCTACCTATGCTCTTTCACTTTCACATATTCTTCTTCTCTTTATATATATTCCCCATACCATTTAATGCCCTTTTAATTTACTTATGTGCATAATATAATACTCTCATGAATATACCCAACCTTCTCTACATCAACATCATCATTCACCTTCTTTTCTTTCGCTCCCATAACAGTTCATCAAGCTTTCTCTTAGGTAAGCAAACAGTTCAGAATCAGAAAGAAATAGTATTCCTTATCTCTATAGTATATACTAATCATTAAGCCATTGAAATAGAAGAAGAAGAAGAACCATGATATATGTGCTTCTATCAGATATATAGAATCATACTTTTGGCATAATGAAACACTCGACTCTTAAAATAATTTCATTGTTCTTTCCTTTAACCTCGCTCTGTACAAAAAGAAATTAAATACAACTCCCTCAAAATCAGCTACCTACACGTACGTACTACCATAAAACATATATATCTCTTTAATTCCTTGTATGTGACAGATCAACAATAAAACAATAATATATATAATTAAAGAACTTATGTATCTATATATAAAAGCATTATCGTACTCTGAACCTAGAACCTGGTCAAGAAGAGAAGCGTTCAAAGCGCTGAATCTCTATCTCTTGTTGTGTAGAGGGTTGGAGCCTGTGGGAACTCTTCGCTTCTGAGACTCAAACTCCATACCTCTGCTGCTTCTGCTTGAAGAAGAGGAAGATGAAGAGCTACTGCGACGCCATGGATGAAGCTCTTGCAAGCTTGAAGAAGGACCTGAGAACTTGATCATCCTTGTCCCATTAATTCTCGGAGTGAAGAAGATCAGCAGAATTAAACCCAGAAACAGGAGCTGGTAGGGGTGCGACTGCATCTTCGCCTTCATTCTTCTTCTGATCTACAGTATGAACAATGCCCGAGAGAGGTAGAGACAAGAAATGAAGATGGTGGGATTGCAAAGTTGTTTGGGCTAGCCAGCCTATACACACACACACACATATATATATATATATATATGAGCATATTTTTTAGGTCTACTTCCCCAAATGGGGTGATATTTATGAAATATGATCATGCTTACACTCTTTCCTGTGCATTTCGTTTGGCAAGTGGGTCACATTATGTTATTGCCGCTTGATTGTGATCAAACGATCATGATTAAGTTCATCACACATCTCTTTATTTAAAACATTATTTTACCTTATTGAATTGGATATTTCATGTTACTGGTTGATAATAAAGAAAATTGCTTTACTTTTCTTAAGCAACTTAGTACTAAAGTGGGCAAAATAAAAGTTCTAATTTTTGTAGAATTAATCGGCAATTTCATGAACGAAAATTACGAGATATCTAGAAATAGAAGTGTAAGAAACATCCAAACCTTAAATTAATTAAATTGGATGGTAAAAATACTATTTAATTAATTACTTGCATGATGAAGAAGGTGATTAAGGGCCCAGTTTATGAGGGGTGATGACGGCCATGGTAGGGCTTGCTTTTGAATGTAAGGGATAGAGACACCAAAAATTATGAAAACCCCTCAGGGACTGTGTGCATGTGAAACCAAACGGGTATTAGGTTTATTACGACTTTTGACCCTTTCAAAAAGACAAAAGTACCCTCAGAATTTCTTCATTTTTACCATACACCCCTTGGCATCATCATCAATATAGCTGTATGAAAGAATGACGGGGGCATTTCTGTCACGAGAAAAGTCAACCACGCCGACAGGCTGAGTGAGACTCGTACAAGGTCTAGAAATATAATATAATTAGTGTGCTTATAATAATAATAATAATAATATTGATTATTCAAATGAATATGAACAATAATAATAATAATAATGTGGACATAGTGGCTTCGTTTGGAAACCCGTTGAGAAAACGGACACAGATTCCTAGGTACTTTATGTGAGAGGAATTTTGTCTCGGCTTGCGTGAGAATGGGTTTTGGGGGTCAAAACGGGGTTCTAGTACTAATAGGGTCATATATAGTATCATATACACCCTCATGACCCATATGGGGTGGTCAAGTAGATCCGAATTTTGTGGGTCTAGGAACACTTGGACTTTGAAGTTTGTGTCTTTTTTTTTCCCCAGTTTTTACTAATGGAAACCAGCTTTCTTCTCAAATCTCAAGCGAGAAATTTTGGTTGATCTTTTCTCGAAATGTGAATAATCTATAGTTTAATTAAATGGTTAGTGGTATAGTGTGTGTGTGTGTGTGTGTGTATCCTCGTGTGTATGGTTGGCAAGATCAACAAACAAATCATCATATAAATAAGCTTTAGAATTAGAATATGGTTTCGATCATTATTTCTTATACATTGATTATATGACAGTGTTCTTGATTCTTTTGGGTATAAAATAAAAGGTTATTAAGAGGTTCAAAAGTGTCTCCAAATCTAGAAAGTGAAAGGGTGGTGGTGGTGGTGGGAAAGACCAAAAGGGTGGCTTCATCCTTTTTTTTGGTCTAAAACATAAGTTCATTATTTGACCTTTTTGTTTTGGTCCAACAAAAGATCACTTTTTTATGTAAGAAAAACAATACTCTATAGTTTTAGGTGGGAGATTGCCGTCTAACATTCAACCGTAATCATTCCTCAACAAAAATGGTTGCAATGGAAGCAGTTTGGTGTGTGTTGTGTTGATCAGAGAGTTTGAGTTTTAATGAGGAAGGCAAGTCAATGGTCACAGTTCAAAAATTAAAAGAAAAAATCTCATAAATGAAGAGCGGTGTGAAGAATACAATGAAGGCAACACTTGACAAAAAGTCCTTTTTGCTTAGTGCCAAAGTTATCACTATTTGAGTTTGCCGAAGGAGATACAATATAATATATCAATATTAAACGAGCTTCAAGATTTGAATCTTATAATAATACTTAGCTTCCTCCCTACATGAATATAAGACCTGTAAACGAGGTCTTATATTTAGGATTGAAGAGAAGATCAAAAGCAGTCGGATTTAAAAAACTCTCTCTGGTTCATAATATAGTCACTTTAACAAATTCATTGGAATCAAAAAAAGGATAGTTAACTCATTAAATTTATTTTAAAATTGAAGGAACTTTAATACTTTACCCATGCTAAATGGAATTTTGAATGGAAGGAAAAATATAGAGACTCACGTAAAAAAATTACAAGAACAAAATTGATAACCACGTATCAAGTATTCTAGTACCGGTAATACGGGTTGGGCTCATAGGCCCAACCCGCCAGCCCGCCACCCTCAACTCGCGGGTTAAGCGGGCTGAGTCCGCGGGTTGGCGGGCCAGCCCGCCTAATCCGTTTTTATTTTTTATTTTTGAAAAAAAAATATTTTATGTATTTTCTTACATTTTTCATCCTAATATTTTTTTTACAAAGGAAAAAGTAATATTAAACTCTATTTTTAGAAAATTATTGAACACTTATTCATAGAATTTGAAAGAGAATATTATAAATATACAATCTTATAAAAAAAATTGAGTAAAAAAAGGAAAAAGAATTTATTTTTTATTTTTTTTAAAAAAATAAAAGGTTGGCTGTTTGGGTGCAGGCCAGCCCGCAACCTGCGGGCTGGCCCACATTCCCGGTACTAAAGTATTCTTCAAATAACTTATATAGAGGCCACGGGGAAGTATGGATTATATTAATCCAATATGACCCATAGTCATAAAAAATTAAATTATAAAGTGAGTTTTATATTAAAAAATCAAGAAGAAGTGCTTCCTTAAGAAGTGATAATATTGGTGCTGAAA
This sequence comes from Vachellia pachyceras, assembly GCA_025593235.1. Classification (NCBI taxonomy): domain Eukaryota; kingdom Viridiplantae; phylum Streptophyta; class Magnoliopsida; order Fabales; family Fabaceae; genus Vachellia; species Vachellia pachyceras. Next base: position 11,695 of record JANTPZ010008686.1, read on the forward strand.
TTAGTGTTCGTGTAAGCTTCAAAATTTTGACATTCTTCGCAATATTAATTATTGATGTAAGTGTAACCCACCACCACACACTTATAAATTTTCAAGCTTCAATAATTATTTTTATATTTTGTGTGACTTCCAATCGATTGACTTCCACGTTTCACTTTTTCATATTCCCCCATTTTGCTATTAATATTCACAGCACCACCCCACTTTCTACGCAACCACTTCTCTAGCTTCTAATTAAAATAATTCGAGTGGGCTTTCAGCTTTGTAGTATATATAAATCACATTATTTACGTAATTTATATATGTATGTGTGCATATTTGTACGCTTATAGACTTCTTATATTGTGTTTTAAGTTGGGCCAAGCTCCAATATAAATAATAAGGGTTATTTTTACCCTAAAAGTTTCCCTAAAATATGATTGAGCATTTGTAAGTTTTTTATGTGCATTATCATCTTGAAAATTTTAAATAGATTCAATGTTGTCCCAGAAATATAAAAACATAACAATTTCGTCTTACTCCGTTAGTTGACCCAATCAAATTAAGGTCAAAACTAACTGTGAGACGAAATTATAGTGAGCCTATTTAAAATTTTCAGGATAACATTACACCAAAAAAAAATTTTAGGTGCCTAATGATACTTTGTAAAAACTTCCGGGATAAAAATGATCTTTAGCCTTATAAATATCAAAGTTCTTTCAACACATTTTTAATTTTTTTTATTTCTCTTCAACAAAAATTAGACATAATTCTCCTAAACTTTCTATATGATTATTGGTTTTGTTTTTTATTGAATGATCTTTATGACTAGATGAGATGATTTAAAGATATCAATTAATATTCTTAATTTTGTATATAAAGTAGTTAAATATAAAAGAGTTTTTTCCCCCTGATCTATAGCGCTGTTCCTTCTGTCAAAGCATATATTGATTCAACAATTAGATAATGTATATTACTTTGCTGGGAATATTAAGAAAGTTAATATAAGAGTATTTTTTCCTTATCTATAGCATTGTTCCTTCTGTCAACGTATACAGTGATTCAACAATTAAATAATATACACTACAATCAATTATTAATACAAGAGCCTGTTGATTTTTATTGGAAAGATTAAAGAAGTTAAATACAGTATTTAAAAGTATTTATATATAATTAGATTATATATTAATTTATAATTTATAAAAATTTGTTTGGAGAAGAACAATGTACTACTTCCTTGTACTTCCCAACAAAAATCAACCTGTTTTTGTATAAAGGATCGGAGATAGTGACCCTATTTGGCAACACTTCTGGACTTCCCAAAACCCATTCAATAATTATTTTCCGTAAAATGAAATAATTTTCTTTACATATTTACCCCGACTTACGTAAAAACACTTCTCCATCACGTTCCCAAACGAGACACACATCCCTTTCTTAATGTAGGACGTAGTTGGTGTTTAATCTTATCCTAAATATAATACATGGTATCTATTTCTAATTTTTCTCAATTTTTTCCTATTGCCCCTATTGATATTTTCTTATTAATGATTAAGTAAGATGGATAAGGAATTAAAGAAGATGATTGTAGTGTTTAAAGATGTCGTACTAACTAATTTAATTAGCATTCTTAATCTAATCAAATTAGATAAAGGGATCCTATTTTATAACTGGAGAGAGCATGTTACAGGGAACAAGGTAAAAAGAATGAAAAACACTTGAGAGAGCCTCTATATGTTGGGTGAGGCACCAAGTCCTACCGATTTGAGGTACCTTTGTGCTTTTAGTGCTCTTATTGTGCTATAGGAAGACTCTCGAGTGTACGTTGAACACACAAGTTTTAAAACTTCACTTTTATGATCACAAACATGAGTAACGCCCCACTACCATTTTAAACCAAAAGTGGTTCCGTTTAGCAAAGCTTTTTAGGAGTCTAAAAACACGTTCAACAGTGTTTTTTCGCAAAACGAGATAATATCCTTCACATATTTGTCTCGACTTATGTAAAAGTATTTTTCTACCGCTTTTCCAAACGAGCCCAGTAAGAACATCAAATTATATTTTTTTTAAGGAGAACATCATGAATTATTAATTGCATGGTATTTAAAATTTTTATGTGCATTATTAAATAGAGGATATGCAATTTCCTTTCCATAATTTTTATAATATAAATATTTTTTGTTTAAATACTTTATCTGTAACAACAAAAAAATTGCAGGGACAGCAGAATAGGAGTGATGATAAGTGAAGAAGTCAACCTAGCAAAGGAGAGGATGGGAATTAAAAAGGTGAGTTGAATTTTAGGAGTGGAAGCCACTTTCTTTTCACCACCACATCCACACTCCCACGGTGTTGACATTTCTCCGTACGGCGGCAGACTTTTTATTAAAAAAATAAAAATGCTTAATAAATATAATAACTAATAATTGAGAATACCGTAGAGACCCAATAAAAAAATTAGAACCTGATTAAAAATTATGTGAAATCACGAAT
>JANTPZ010008687.1:0-28819 GCA_025593235.1 Vachellia pachyceras
ACTGTAAGCGTGATGGGCGTGGTCCGGCGGCACGATAATATGCTCATGATCGTTCCATCTACCAGACCTGTATCAATTGATTGTCAATGGAAGCGATGCCTTCTTCCAATGCATGTAGAAGGCCTTATTTTGTTATGTGAGGACAATCAGGATGCTGATGTGATTCCAGTGTAGAACACCTCTCCCAAGTCTTTGCACGGAAGATGAGGGTCAAGAATCTGGAGGTTTATCGGATTAGAAGATGCAAAGCAGAATATGATGATAATGAGGATATGATCATGTTCATAGTTAATATGATGTCCACGTATTTACGGAGAACCATCGGTGTTTATTATGAAGGGAACTAGAAAATATCCTATGGCCACTCAGTTTCGTCTTTCCCATCATTTTATTTCGTAAATAGGCGAAATATAATATTCTTTCGTTTCAGTTGATGCCAGCAGCCAAGGAGTTTTGTCGTTTAATATTAAAATTGTATCATGAAGGCTAATATTGTTGCGAATATATTGAGTAGGATGCAATTTAATGAGCTGTAAAAAATCTGTAAGATCTCAATGCTAGTAGAATGCCACCACGATGAATGGGGAGTCTTGGATTAGGATTTTTATTGCCTACAATTTGCATTCATTTTCTGATCTTGTTTGCCTGCTTATTATTCTCAAATTTGAATCTTGAATTGCTTATTATTTTTTGATCAAATTGCTTATTATTGGACCTTCTGCTTTATTAATTTTTGGGATGAAAGATATAGGTAAACTGTTTCCCCAGCTGAAAATATATTCAAGTAGAATGCAATGCTGCCTTCAGATGTAAAATCTTCTTTCTTTCCTTTTTTAGTACACTTTAATCACCTTTTCCAGTCAAGTTTTATGAAAAAAGTTGGACATTTTTCACACTGCTTATTTATTTAACTCAGTCTCAACCAACAAATCCTGCGAAAATTTCAATTTGTTGCATGTGAAATTTACCATTCTTCTGTATTGTGTTTATCGGTAATTGTAATTATTAGTAAGCTTATTTATATTACTTTTTTCTAGCACGAAGATATAACATCAAGTCCTAATCTACCAAGTGAGGTTAGCTACGGAATTGACTCTAAAAACCTGCCACCAAAACGCGAAAATTACGCACAAGGCCGTGCCCATGAAGTTGTAAAGCCTGTTGTCCTACGCTCTCTCTGATCACAGAGACGTCAGTGTAAAATTTGCGGATGTATTGCAGGAAGGTGGATTAGTTAAGCATTGTTCTGTAGTCTATTGTAAAGTCTATTGCCTGTAGTTTATTTTGTTTTAATAACACTTCGCCTGTAAATGGTCCGTTTGGGAAAGCGGTGGAGAAATGCTTTTACCATTTATGAAGCAAATGTGTGAAAGAGATTATCTCGTTTTACGGAAAAGCACTGTTGAACGTGCTTTTGGGGTGTTGAATCGTTTTGCCAAACACTGCCTTTATTTAACAGAACCGGGTCATTAAACAAACTGTACGAATTTCTTTGGGTGATTTTTGGGGTTTCCAATTGGTTTTTATTAGGGGTCGAGATGATAATCCACACACACAGACACGCACGCGCACACACAGGCGACATGCATGCATTCACTAGACTTCTATTAAAATATCTTTATAATCTTTTTTTTTTTTAACTTTCTATCACGTGGTTCTGAAGTGAAATATTAATAGTTTATACACAATTGACTTATTTCCACCCTTAGTTTTTATTGTTGGGTGTTTAAGTTAGGCAAGACTGGGTGGTGTTCATTGGTTTTCTGATTAAACTAACAGGCTTGTTCAATGCTTCACAAGCACGTGGTGATTTATTTATTTCCTTCTTTCATTGTTTTTATTTTCTTACCAAGGGACAATTACAGACACAACCACCCATTGCAAACCTCAGAAGAGGAGAACTCACACACATCACATACCCACCTGGGGTTTGAACCAGCAACCTCCCCTTTTTGGGGAGGTACTTGGTGCCATTGTGACAGTAGGCTACTAGGCTACAAGCATGGTCTTATTAATATTGAGGTTTAGGTTGCTTGGATAATGAAGTCCGCAATACAAACTAAGAAGGTCTATACCATCCCATGCACCACCTAAAAGGTACTTCTTTATAGTTATTATTCCAACAGAATAATCATAACTGAAAGCCACTAAAAATATTTATTAGTTTGTTTTTTGTAGTCATGATTCCATAAAAAGAAAAAAGGCATGAGAGACCAGGCTAGTACTAACCCAACGACAGAAGCACATCATGACAAGTTGAAGCTAAAGCCTGGAGGGAGTTCCTCCAGTAACCACCAGAGTTTCTCCTGTTATATAAGATGCATCATCAGACGCCAAAAAGGCGGTGGCAGCTGCCATGTCCTCGGTTGTACCAAGCCTTTTCAACAATGCCTTCTCTTCAAGTTCGTTCCTCTGCAGTGCCGCACAGTCCCATCATATGATAAATAACAGATAAGGAGACTTGGAACAAGAGGATGAAACCAATTAGGGCTGGTTTGGTACACAGAATGGAAAGGAATAGAAAGAGTGAATACAATGCCAAAAAAAAAAAAAAAAACTTTTTTAGATATGATGTCTTATAAAGGCTTCAGAAGACAAAATAATAATAAAAAAAGAGATAGGGATAGATATTACACATATAAATTCTTGTGCAATTTCTACCACGTTGGACCCTTTATTTGTGGGGGTGGGTTTCGAAATACTCACAATGACTTCATCATTGGTAAGGAAGGAAGCAAAATGGGTTGGCACAAAACCAGGTGCAACACAATTAACACGAGTGTTTGGGGCCATCTCAGCTGCCAGAGCCTAAGCAATGAATAGACAAAAAAAGCATAAGAATTGTAAAAACTCAATTTATCAAAATATTGATGAAACAAAGTGCAGCCAAAGTACCGACTTTAGCAAGTCCAAAAAGGGCTGTTTTGGTCACTCCATACATAGCGATTCCAGCTGGAGGGTTATAACCAGTGATAGAGGAAATAAGAACAACAGAAGAACCCTTCTGCAAGTAAGGAACTGCATCCTGCAAAAAGTGCAAAAGCAGATATTACACTAGACAATACAAAACACAACACAAATTGGTGGCAAAAGGGAATATGCTAAATCAGATTTTTCTATTTCTTTCACAATTTGGTTTTGGCTCTGTGTCATTGAAATCACCTTCAGAAGAATTATAGAGGCTTTGACATTTATTTCCCACAGCTTGTCAAGGATGGACTCCGGGGTTTGCAATAAGTTATCAACAGAGGGATTTGCAGCAGCATTGGACACAATAACATCTATCTTTCCATATTTCTGCAACAAACCAGAATGCTTAACCACACCTGAGAATGGAATACAAGCATTTATTCGGAGTGATTTATATTTTATAACGAGACTGAAAATTTAGATGGTTTCAAAGAAACATATCTAACAGTCAGTCCAATCAGCAGATAAAGATATTGTGAAGAGGAATAGTCAAAGGCATCATAGAATAAAAACCAGGGACAAGATGGTCCTATAATTAGGAACAAATACAATGACAAAATCTGATTAGATTAATTAAAGTAAAATGTTGATCAGCGCCTGGGCTGTTTTACACTTAATATATACTTATAGTGAATCAATAAAAATATTAACTAACTTAGAGCAGCAGAATTGAAATCATTTCAAGACATTGATTTTGCAAAATCTTTCTGTGAATGGTATTTGTAGTCATCAATTAGCTATTGAAGGAATAACTACCTGTACGGTTTTGTCTATCAAGTTCTTCCTTTGTTGTGCATTTGAGACATGGCAAGCAAGAGCCAATACTTCAATTCCTTGATCCCTGAGCTTCTCAGCAGCTTCATCTACATTTTTCTGAGGCCATTAAACCAAAGATAAAATCATTTTGGCAATATTTACATCACTGTAGAAGCATTACAGGATACTTTTATGATCACATGAAGTGTAAAAACAATAAAAGAGATTGGCTTTCCTATCTACGCAAAGACAAATCGACAATCAAGAAAGCCTCACCCTTACAGTAGATATACTATTTGGATCAAACTCAGGAAACCTTTTAAAAAGGTTATTATCAAGTTCTGCAATAGGAAATGAATTGTGGAGATTTTTAAAGGTGACCTTAGCGGATTTGAGTCCTTGGAAAAAAATCTCTAGACAGAGTAATCAGTTAAAGAAGTTGATCTCGAGTCTAGTCATACCTGGTACATAGGTTCTTCATTAAGTAAGTGAGGTAAACAAAAACTTATCTCAAATCATTTCAGTTTTGCAGGAGAAATCCAAAGCAAAAAATAGTGTTCCATAAATGAAACCCACAAAGCAAGAAATCCATTTTCCTCTTCCTCCTCCATCATATTACATCAATTAAAATATCAATACCCATATTTAATGCAGAACACAATTTATAGCAAGCTGCAATGTTCGCATGTAAAATAATACGACTTATTTTCAGTGAAGTCAATGAAATCAATCAGGACCCCTATTCAAGCAAAGAATGCAAAATTAATGAAATTTAGAACGCAGAACAATTTTGAAGATTTGATACTCAAAGAGAAAAAAAGAAAGCGATGAACTTGTTTGCGAGAAGAGATGACAATAGATGCACCCTCGAGGCCAAGCCTTTGGACTATAGCGAAACCGATACCTTGAGTAGAAGCAGTATGATACGAGGTTGAGAAAAGAACTGAGAAAGAAGAGGGAAGAAGGAAGAAAAAGAGAGGAGCAGAGGGAAGACAGATAGAAAAGGGGCGGCGAGAGAATCAAATATTCATCTTGTGTCCGTTATTATGCCAGAGTCTGTTACAAATACTCTCCCTCCTGCGAGGGTACGAACAAGAACGCGCGATACAGATACTCAAAAAATAACGAACAATAAAGGTCACCTAACAAACTATAACGGCTTTTACTAATATGCCCCCCTCACACGGTTGAGACCGTATCAATACTCCCCCCTAAGCATCATCCTTGTCCTCAAGGATGTGTGGCAGCCGTAAGCTGAGGGAAATGCTTGATGATGTCGCTCCAAACTTGCCATGTGGCCTCCTCGGGCAAACCATTCTTCCAATGAATGAGGACCTGGGTGACGGGCCTGTGCTGACGCTGCACTACACGTCGATCCAGCACAGCAAATGGTTCTTTGTCAACCTGAGTATCAGCAGTGTCGCTCGGTAGTGGGACGGGGGGTGTCGTAGGATCTAGGCACAGCTTAAGCAACGACACATGGAAGGTAGGATGGACGCGGCTACCTTGAGGAAGTTCGAGAGTGTAGGCCACTTCACTAACCTTTGCTATGACCTTGAAGGGGCCATAGTACCGAGGAGACAGCTTCTCTGAAGCATGATGGGCAACTGTTACCTGGCGGTGGGGGTGCAGTTTCAATAGGACGAAATCTCCCAACTTGAAGCTGCGTTCAGAGTGGTGTTTGTCAGCAATCTGCTTCATCCTGTTGACTGCTGTAGCCAGGTGCTGTTTTAACTTGGTCAGCAGAGATTCCTGAGCGCTAAACGACCTGTCAATCGATTCCATGGCCGACTCGTGTGGTAAATAGGGAAGTTGCAGAGGAGGGGCCTGCCCATACATCACTTCGAATGGGGTGAGCTTTGTCGATGAGTGGGTGGTAGTATTATACCACCATTCGGCCAGGGGAAGCCACTGAGCCCAGTCGTGAGGGTGGTGCCAACAAAAACTGTCACTCTGACCATCACTCTGCGGGTTATACGCCGTCGATAGTCGTTGTTCTACTCCCAAACGAAGAAGAAATTCCCGCCAGAATTGTCTCATGAATAAAGGGTCTCTGTCACTCACTATGTTAGCAGGGGCTCCATGCAATTTATAGATGTTGTCAATGAAAATTTGTGCTAGCTCAGCAGCTGTCAGGGAGTGCGAGAGAGCGACGAAATGGGCATACTTGCTAAGTCGATCTACAACCACCCATATAGCATCTTTCCCTCTAGACTTTGGCAGTTTCTCGATAAAGTCCATGGCAATACTTTGCCAAACTCCCTCAGGTATCGGTAGTGGTTGCAGTAGTCCTGGGTAGGCCACTGTCTCGTACTTGCAACGGAGACACGTCGGACATCTACGAATGAAGGCCTTAACTCTTGTGGGCATATTCTTCCAGAAGAAAATGGACCTGATGCGCTGACAGGTAGCCTTCACCCCTGAGTGGCCTCCTTGAGGTCCTGAATGAAGCCACTGCATGATTAACTCCTGTAATGCTGTTTGGGAGGTCCCGATAACAATACGGTGTTTCCTAAGGAAAAACCCATTCTGCCATGAATACTTAGGATGCGATGAGGGGTTTCTTTCCAAGTCTGTAATGATTTTTCGAAGGTCATTGTCATCCTGCCATTGGGCCTTGATGCGTTCCCATAGCTCTGTTGATACTGAGGAGACCGTAAGTTGCAACAATTCACCATGTGTGGCTCTCGACAATGCATCTGCAGCCCCATTATCAGCCCCCTTCCTATATTTTATCTCATATTGCAGCCCCATTAGTTTAGTGATCCAGGTATACTGCGCTGGGGTGGATAACCGTTGCTCTAATAGAAACTTGAGGCTACGCTGATCGGTTAGAATAGTGAAGGGCCTAATGCTTAGGTACTGATGCCATTTGGATACGGCATGCACAATGGCCAACAGTTCCCTATCATATACTGACAACAGCTGATTCCTTGGTGATAATACCTTACTTACATATGCCACCGGGTGTCCTGCCTGAGAGAGCGTAGCCCCTATACCTTTATTGGATGCGTCAGTCTCTAACACAAAGGGTTGAGTTACGTCGGGTAATGATAGCAGAGGCGCCTGTGTTAGGGCTCCCTTAAGGGCATGGAAAGCCTCAGTTGCCTCCTCATTCCATGAGAAGTTACCTTTCTTCAACAGCTCCGTGAGAGGTTTAGCAAGGGAGCCGTACGCACGCACGAAACGTCTATAATAGCCTGACAAACCTAAGAAAGCCCTCAACTCCTTAAGAGTTTTGGGTATCGGCCAGTTGTTGACAGCTTCTATTTTAGTTTCATCTGCTGCTACTTTGCCATTACAGATGACATGCCCCAAGTACTTGATGCTGGAAGTGGCAAAAGCACATTTCAACTCCTTAATGAGGAAGCTGTTACGTTGCAGGATATCAAATATAGTGCGAAGGTGCTTTTCGTGTGACTCCATGTCCGGGCTGTATACCAGTATATCGTCGAAGAAAACCAGCACAATCCTTCGCAACAGTCCTTCGAATAACTGGTTCATGATGGCTTGAAAAGTGGATGGAGCATTTGTAAGCCCAAACGGCATTACCAAGTACTCATAATGGCCTGCATGAGTTTGGAAGGCTGTCTTGTGAATGTCTTCCCTGTTCATCCGAATTTGGTGGTACCCCGAACGCAAGTCCAGTTTTGAGAATACCCTAGCGCGCGCTAACTCATCCAACAAATCCTCAATCAAAGGAATGGGAAAGCTGTCACGTACGGTGGCCTTATTGAGAGCCCTATAATCCACACACAATCGCCAACTACCATCCTTTTTCTTGACCAATACCACGGGTGAGGCGAATGGCGACGTGCTGTGCTGGATCATTCCCTGCTGCAACATTTCTTGGATCATATCATCAATAACATCCTTCTGACCTGCTGGGTATCTGTAGGGGCGAATTTTGATAGGATATGTTCCTTCCTTCAAGACTATACGATGGTCATGTTCTCCCCTGCTTGGAGGTAACGATCTTGGTTCATCAAACAGTGACCTGTAATCATCCAACACGTTAGAGATGGGGGTAGGCAGGGGTGCGGGGTTGGAGGCTTGAAGGAACCCAAACTCCTCAGGATCAGCAATGGGAAAAATTTGGAAACATAGTACGTTCAGAGGTTTATGAAGCAGCTTCTGCATCCGACCTTCAGGTATGGCTCTGCTCTTTCCTACCGTGGCAGCTTTAAAGGTTACCAGTAAATTTTTCCAGATGAACTTCATGGTTAAGTTTCTACAATCCAGCTGTATGGTACCTATTTCCCTTAACCATTGCATCCCTATCACCATGTCACATCCTGCTAGAGGAAGCAAGTACACATTCCAGATGTGGGCACTGTTCATACACCCATAACGAGTAGCCCCCTGCCACAGAAATCATTAATGGGTTAATGGCCTCAACTTTCACGTTGGCGTCTCTGGCGACCGATACATCTAGGAAGTTATGGGTGCTTCCCGTGTCAATCGGAATATGGATGAGTCGCCTTTCAATCCAGCCCACTACCCTCAGCGTACTTATCCCAGATTCCCCTTGCATGGCATTAAGGGATATGACAGGCTGGTCGCATGTGATGGCCAGATCATCTACTGGTGAATCCCCTTCTTCTAGTAAGCCCTTTTTCTCAATGGTATCGGGTTCCTCAAGCATTTCCATCATGAACAATTGCAACCTTTTCCTGCTGCTGCAACCGTGTCCCGGGGAATATTTTTCACGACAATAATAGCAAAGGTTCTTCATCCGGCACTCTTCAAGTTCTTCCGGGGTAAGTTTCTGCATAAAAGCAAGATTCGGGCGTCCCAAAACTCCCTTGGAATCGGAGGCAGGTGGTGGCGATTGTTTCCTCGCTTCTAGGCTCCATGTCCTTTCCCTAGCCAGTGCTGAAATCGGCTTCGAGGGTGGTAGCAGACCCTTAGACCAACCCTGTTGTGCCTTGCCAGAGGACGAGGATAAGGTCCACTGCTGAAGAGATTCCAGGTTAACCTCTTGCAACCGTGCCAGCTTGGAAGCTTCCAACAGGGTTCGTGGTTGCAGCAATTTAACGCTCGTGGCCAACTCCGGTTTCAGCCCACCTATGAAGCATCCTATCCTCTTTGGTTCCGGCAGATCAACCTTGCACATAACGTTGTCGAAGGCCCTCTGGTACTCTACCAACGCTCCTGTCTGCTTTAACTGCATCAAATCTTCCATCGGGTCCTCATACAGAGGCCCAAAGCGATTACGGATGGCCTCCACAAAGACCCCCCACGGAACATTCCCATTGCGTCCTCTCTCAAAATATTGGAACCACCGATAGGCATCGTTGTCAAGGGCAATGCTGGCTAACAATGTTTTTCTTCCTTCCGGGGTCCCGTCTGAAGAGAAGGATCGCTCACATTTGGCTATCCAGGCGTCTATGTCGGCGGCAGAGAAACTGGGGAAATCCAACTTGGTATACCGCGTAGGTATGTAGTAATCGCCTTCCCTTCTTTGCTCCTCGTTTGCAGGGGCGTCCACCAGGCGGAGAGACAATTGTCGGACAAAGTTTTGCAATTTCGTTACTTGCCCTCGTAATTCTTGGACCCCTTCAAGATGCACTGATAGTGCAGCGAAGCGACGATCTAGCTCAGACAACATGCGTTCTTCCACGTCTTTAAGCGAAGCCTGGGATCGGGTGTTGTCCGCCATGCTTCAGGAACGGTGTGCTCTGATACCAGTGATACGAGGTTGAGAAAAGAACTGAGAAAGAAGAGGGAAGAAGGAAGAAGAAGAGAGGAGCAGAGGGAAGACAGATAGAAAAGGGGCGGCGAGATAATCAAATGTTCATCTTGTGTCCGTTATTATGCCAGAGTCTGTTAAAAATACTCTCCCTCCCGCGAGGGTACGAACAAGAACGCGCGATACAGATACTCAAAAAATAACGAACAATAACGGTCACCTAACAAACTATAACGGCTTTTACTAATATGCCCCCTCACACGGTTGAGACCGTATCACAGTAATAATGGCGACCTTACCTTGAAATCTCTTCCCGATCTGCGACTTGTCCATTTCTTTTTCTTCTATAAACCAAACCGCCTTGAGGGAGTGGACTGCTGGTTCACGGAGTCAATGGCAACGCTAACTTCTGCACTCCGATAAGACGCGTCTTGTCTCCTGTTGACCAATTTTTGAGTTTCCATTACATTGCAAATTTCGGTTGAAATTTTCGTTAACGTGAGTGTTCATAAAATCACTGGGAGAATGACTGTCAGATCAGAATGCGTCTTATTTGTTTGGATAGACCATTGACCAAAATGGAATTATGTTTAGAAAAATTGTTGGATTTAAAATGTACTTTGGTAATATTGAAGAAGTAACTCTTGAATAAAAATTACTTAACAGGGTATAAAGATCATTAATACATATAATTATTTTATATCTTTTGATAAAATTAAATAAAAATGATAAATAATTGGAATAATAGAAAATATATTTACCATCATTATTATTTGGTCATTTCCTCTTTCGAGAATTTTTATCTTTGGAATCAGGTGGTCTACCACACTTTAAATGTAGTATAGTTTCATTTGCAATAATCACTCGTCCTATTGAGACATCAATTCTAATAGGAGCATTCTCAGCTAGAATATGAGATTTAGCTATTCTTTTTGCATCAGTAAATACATCTAACAATTTCTTTGTAATATTTTGCAAATGATTTATTTTCTGAACTTCTTACTCACATTGTTTTGTTTGAGGATTTCGGTGAGCAAGTGATAAAGTATTTCATGTAATTTGTTTTTCCTTATCTTTAATTTTATCCAAATGCTCATTTTCTCCCCCTAATAGTAGGAAAATTGTTTTATCAAAATGATAATCGGTATATTGTGACGTGAATGAATCTCTAATGGTTCAATATACTTCATTATTGAACGAGATTCAAAGCCTACATAGATTCTCAATCTCCTTTGAGAATCCATCTTTGTACGTTGTGATGGAGCAATGGGAACATACGCAGCACAGCCAAAAATTCTGATATGGGAAATATTTAGTTCTCGACCAGAAACTAATTGTAAAGGAAATATCTTATGATAACTTGTAGGTCTTATGTGAATAAGTGCTGCTACATGCAAAATTGTGTATCCCCATACTGATTAGGGTAAGTTACTTCGCATGAGCATTGGTCTAGCAATTAACTGGAGACGTGTAATCAAAGATGTTGTTAAACCATTTTGAGTATAAACATGAGCAACAGATTTTTCTATCACTATCCCAGTTGCTATGCAATAATCATTAAATGCTTGCGATCAAAACTCAGCAGCGTTATCAAGATGAATATACTTTATTTCGTAGTCAGGAAATTATGCACTTAATTGAATTATTTGAGCAAGTAATTTAGGAAAGGCTAGATTTCGAGTTGATAGTAAGAACACATGTGATTACTTGTAGATGCCTCTATTAAAACCATAAAGTATCAAAAAAGTCCACATGGTGGATGAATAGTGCTAGGATTAGAACATACACACGTAGCGGAAGAAACAAATTTGAAAAAACTTGTAGTCTCACGTTTGGATCTATCAATGGCGTTTAGACAGAGGAGATGATATAATACATTTTGTGTTCTTGAATTCACAGCCTCTTTTAAGTTTGGATCTCTTTCAGTTCCCAACGTCCACAACCTTCTTAAACTTTTCCGTGTTATTGATCATGATCTCAAGGAGCTGACATTTCTGATCATCCCCTCTACTGGTATCCACTTGAACAATACCCAACAATAGCAGTGTGATGGCGCCTTTGGTTTCATCCTCTCTCTTTAGGGTTTCGGTGGCTCACTCAATCAAATTCAAAATTCATGCCATATATTACTTATGAATCCTCATATTTATAGAACTCATGGAGTGCATTATAATTCAAGATTAATATATTTTATTTATCTTGAAAATGTAAATCTCAAAAGATATTCAATATTCATCCTGATCAATCTTGAATCTTCAAAAGATACTCAAGATTAATCTTTATTACTCTTGAAATTCGAATTTCAAAAGATATCCAAGATTAATCTTTATTAATCTTGATATTCAAATTTTAAAATTCAAATTATGAAATTCGAATTTAGATTAATCTTGATTTGATCAGAACATATCCTTTAATCCAAATAATGAGCCAACGGATTTTTTTCTTAATTTATCGTTATAAATTAAATCAATTTTAGTTATTTAATTTATCAAATAAATTAAATATTAAAACTAACATACATTAGCATTATCTATATAATATTAATGTAATTTCAAATTATATATAATATATAACTATAATTCAAAAAACCCTAGAATTAAAGCACGTGTTGGGCTTATTCTTGCGTGCAACCCTGTAGGTCCACATGAAGTTGGCAGTGGGCTAAACTGGGTATTAGTCCACAAATCGCAAGCGGCCTCTAGAAGACATTGGAACTACCCAAATCATATGAGGATCGTTAACACAACACAACCTTTCATTTAGCCACATCACGTCCCTTTTTTCATACGATATCTCGGCCAAGGATAAGGCATCAATGACGTCATCCTCTTATTTTTTAGCATTACTTTCTCGATTCCTGAGTAGTCTGATATCAGAAACGAAAACTCCTTTTCATTACAGTATGGCCATACATTTCTCAAACTGACTCATCGAGAGACCCAGTAATATCTCTCTGCTAATGCAAGGGACAAATCCCATCTTGATCACTCACATTCCTCTACATGAGAAACCCTTAAACTTGATCATAGCCTTTATCATCCCTTGGTCAAAGGTGACTTTTGACTAAGTCAAAACTTAGTGACTCTCATATAGGGATCCATGATGATCTCAGGTCAAAGGGTGTAGTGACGTGATTATATATGAGAAAAGCTAATGACTTAATTCATGCAGCTTTCTCATAGCAGGTCGGTCCAGCATCTTATACTCTTACAGGTGCATATGACTTTGACTTGTATCTCTATATCTTATCAAAGTCATATTGGTTTTACTTTATCTTTACTCCCACACAGATGACCGATCAGGGACTTTTAGGAAAATATTCATAATTTGTTTATGGATGCAATTATCATAATAAACATGCAAAAGCTATGATAATTAAATGGAGAAAATACATTAAAATAAATAATATCTTAGGTATAATGGTTAGTTCATAGGGCATAATTTCCAACAAATAGGCCCACAAATATCACCATGGATACGTTTTAGAAATTTAGGTGATTCAATACCAACTTTGGTAATTGATGGCCTCGTAATAACTTGCCTTGAGAACATGCGGCACCAGCAAAATCTTTAAATTTGATAATCAATTGATTCTTTAATGGATGCCCATGTGAATTATCAATTATTCTTTTAATTATAGATGATCTAGGATGGCCCAACCGATCACGCCAAACTATAAATATTTCTTTATCAACAACTTTCTGGTTTATTATAACATTTGTATCAATTGTACTAATTGCTGTATAGTATAAACCAAAAGATAATGTTGATAATTTTTTTGAGATGCATTTTTTCCTGATTTAAAATTTGTAATATATAAATATTCATCATTCTCATTATTAATTGTCTCAACATGATATCCATTGCATCGGATATCTTTGAAGTTTAATAAATTTCTTTGAGACTTAGTAGAAAACAATGCATCATTTATAATAAACTTTGTTCCTTTGTGTAATACAATTGTAGCTCTTCCAAAGTCTTCAATAATTTTTATATTACCTGCTATAGTATTTATATTTGCATCTCTCATCATTATATGAGAAAAATACTTTCTATTTTAAATATTGTATGTGTCATAGCACTGTCTACAAGACATATATTTTTAACCATATGATGAAAATTATTCATATTCTTCATTAAATAAACAAAAGTAAGTTATAAGAAAAGTTTAAAAGAAACAAGATATAAATGAAATATAAATGCTACTTAAAAACAAATATAAGAATTATAATATTATTATCTAAATGAGCCATTTTGTTAAGAACCTTAATGTCTTCCAGTCCATCAATGCATTTAAGATCATCATCTTTAAATGCTCATTTGGCTCAATATTATTATCCTGCATCAGATTTGCTTCGGCATTATTGCCACTCTTTTTGAATGAGGCTTGATAAAGTTTCACTAAGTGAGCAAAACATGCTCATGCCCAATCCCCTTTCATACCACACATATGACATTTATTTTTAGGGGTTTTTATGGTATTGAAATCATTCTTGTGCCCTTTCTCATCATTCGTTTTCTTTTGGTTGTCATGATTAATGTTACAACTACCTCGATAATGAGAATTTTGATGCCCTCTACCATGGCTGTGGCCACGGCTATAGCTACGCCCTCTACCATATTCATTATTGTTGCATTTATTTCAGGAATAGGAGCCGATCCTATGGGGCGTATTTCATGATTTTTCATGAGCAACTCATTATTTGTTTAGCAACAAGTAGGCATGGAAATCAATTCATAATATTTCTTAAAGCAATTTTCACGATGCCTTAGGCAGTATAATAGTTTTATGATGATCAAATCTTTATTTCAAGGCATTTTTATAGTTCCAGTGGAACTTTGACAGTTAAGTATTCCGCTTTTAACCTTTCATCAATATGATAACGAAGGACGATAATTGCTTTTGCATTGTCTTGATAAGACGCAACATTTTCTGGAAAAATAGCATTTTCAAGACCCTTGGCATACAAATGGATTTCAGCATCCAATATCTATGCTAGATAATTTTTACCTGATATGTTAAGGGCTTCAAATTCTAATTTGGTAAAATTTGACATTATTCAATCTAAAACACTAATAAGAATTAAAATTAATTCGAGAAAATGAATTTATAAAATTAATAATATAGTTTAGTTAATATATATGGATTCAAGCTAAAATGACAATATCCATAATGTATAAAAACTTGTATAAGAAATTAAAATGAAAGTACTAATAATATCAAATCTTAACCATGAAACCCAATGTTTAAAACAATCGGTAAAAGAGTTATCTTAATTTCATATTGTGGCTCAGATTATCATAGATTGATTGATGTGAAATAAAGATATGATAAGAGAAAGTAGAAGAAATTGTTAAGGTAAATCTAAGGGAACCTTACATTCGGGAGAACTATCATGCTGATAATATGTAAATTAAATGTAAATAGACAAAGAAGAAAAACTTTGAGAGGAATAAGAAAATTTAAGAGGAATTCTATTCACTTTTTTAATGTGATATATGTCATGTATAAAACCATATTTATAGGCCTTTAAGAGTGACCTCCAAGGGTCATGAGCAATGAATAGTACAATCAATATAGATGAATATACATTGTGACTCTCTGTATATACATTATGACTCTTTATACATTGAATAACTCTTTAGTTTCTCAATAACAATTCATGTACAATATTTATGGCTTAGGAAGTTAAGAGTCTATGAGCATCCACTCTTTTAATATATTTATAATATAAAGTACCACAAGAGCGTCATTTTTATTTTTGGCTAAAGCATACCTTTAGTCCTTTATGTTTGCGTCATGTTTTATTTTAGTCATTTAAGTTTAAAAAGTGCACTTTCAGTCCCTCAAATTTAACGCCATTAGTCTCTCTTAACAGAAATTGTTGACTCATCAAACTTAATTGATGATTGTGCAATAAAACATTGACAAAGATACTCACATTTTAATTTTAATTTAATAATATAATAAATTTTATATTTTAAATTATGTAAAATAAAACAGATTTACAATAAAAACAACTATATCCAGAGATAGTAATCATTCTAGCATTTTAGGTTTTCCTTTTACTTATCCTTTATCCTTTTAGGTATCCTGTGCCACATGTAACACTTTTCTTAGCATGCTTTATTTAATATTAGAGACCGATTATTAATCACTCTAAGGCGATTCAATGTTTAAAATTAGCTAACCAAGTGAAATTTTTAAAACTTTTGCAAAAGTACTATTCATTGTTACTGTTCACTTGGTAATTCCATATTTTTAACCAACTTTAAAAAATCATAACTAAATCTAGAAAAATTGAAATCAAGTGGTTCAAGTCTCTAAATAAATCTTATGAAGTCCTTTACAAGTGAAAAATATCTCTTTGACCAATTAATACAATTTATTACATAAAGAAACACCGTTTATTTGGTCACTTTTCATATATTCAGCTTTTTCCCTCAATTTTGGAAAATCATAACTTTATATCTACATATTCAAATTTACTAAACTTTAGCTCATTTTAAATCTTGGAATGTGTATTTAACTAAAATTTTCATATCATTTGGACTTCATTGGCTATTTTTCACTGTTACCTCAACTAAGGGATTTGGATCCTTTTTTTAGATTCTTTTGTAAGCTTTCACTCTTCCCCTTTTAGGCATCTAATTAATTTGCATAACAATATAATATGCTTGGTCTATTCATAGTACATTCATCATACTTTGTAGCATGGATATTTACACACAATTGTCATACAAATTGACATAAGTAACATACATACATACATACATACATACATACATACATACATACATACATACATACATACATACATACATACATACATACATACATACATACATACATACATACATACATACATACATACATACATAACTTTCCATAGCCTCTTTGAATCATATACAACCAAATTCTTCATGCTTCCACCATCTTGCTTTTATCCTTACATGATCTTGTCCTTAGGGATGTTATTATTTGGAAGAATGAGATTTCAAGAATCTCAATAGCAAAGTTACTATACATTTACATCAGCATACATGATTGCCAATCAATTTCAACTAGCCATTCATATTTCAAATGGCAAACATATAAAACTAGAAACGCAGATAACTATAACATGTCACATTCAATGGCCATTAACACATATTTAGCACATAAACATGGTAACACTTAATAAAAACAATCATGAGCAATGTTAATGAAAATGATAGTAATCTTTGCTATCACAACTCCTTAACTTTTCTTTGATTTTGGTGGCTTGCCTCTTGGACTTTGGAACTTTCCCTTCTCCAATTTGGACTCATACACATCATGATAATGCATTTAGCAATAATAACAAGCCACTAATAAGGCATTACATCCCTTAAAACTTCACTAAACCTCTTTTAAACTTGGGAGATTTACTGTGTGGTCCCACATAGTGAAGATATTTAGCAAATGGTCCCAAATTTTAAAATATTTAAAAAATGGTCCCATTGACAATGGGACCATTTTTTAAATATTTTAAAATTTGGGACCTTTTGATAAATAAGTCCTTTATTTGGGACTCAACAGTAAATCTCCCTTTAAACTTTAATGATGTTAAAACACTTAACTTTGCTAGAATTGATTTTAATGCTTCCAAAGTTGTTTTCTTACTTATACCCTACACAAATTTGCCTTTTAAACTCAATGGAAGCATTAAAAAGATTTAAATCAAACTCCTTCCCCCCGTACAGCAGTTGGACAAAAATCTCAATCATAAGGGAAAGTATGATTTTTCAACTTCTAGCTTCACAAACATGCCTAAGCACAATCCTAAACCATTTTTCCATCATTAAACATCACAAAACCATCAATTCTTTTGCATGAACAGTGCCAAACAGAGTTGCATGAACAGTAACTTCATACTCAAATTTCAAACACAACTCAAACAATCATAAAACAACCACCAATCAACTTCAAATCATACATGGATTGTTTTCCTACCATTTGTTTCTTCTAAATCTTTCTTTTTCTAATTTTCCTCTCTCTAAAACCTAACTTTTCAGCAGCCATAGTCCACCATGAAACTAAAAAATAAACCATGGAAATAAGGGGGAAGGCTTAGAATCAAGAAATGGAAGGGATTTCATACGTGAATTAACTTTTACCTTGAGTTTTTGGCTTAAATCTTGCTCTCTTTACTTCCTCTTCCTTCTCCATGGTTTTCGTCTCTCTTGGGGCTGGCTTTGCACAAAATATGAGCTAGAATGGAGTGGAGAAAATGGCTTTAATAATATCCAAAATAATCTAAAGGCTAGGATTTCATCTTGCTTTAATTGAATGACCCAATAGTTGATGTTTGCCCAACACATTTTCTCCTTTTTCTGCCCACTTTTGCTGACATCAATGGCCTGGAAAATGATAAGAAAAACTACCCACATGTGCTAAATTGATTTGGTGACAAGTGTCCCTTAATCTTGTACAACTTAGATTGATAAAGTAACTTTATTCTAATATATTCTACCACTTGTTCGGGATATTTTATTTCTCTTTTTGGTCTCCAAATATGGTTCTTACAAGTGGCATATCACATTTATGGCAATTTTACTTTTGAAAACTTTAAGTTTCCATAAAGTTACTATGCTTTTGAAAATGCGTTTAGATGATTTTCTGATCGTTAACCTGATTTGAGGTCACAAAAAATTGCCAAAATTCTCCCTGATACTCATACTTTTTCTTTCATCAAATGGATTTCCAGAATGTTTTTAATTAATTTTTGAAGAAAACCCTAATCCAGGGTTTTTCAAGGCATTTTCCTTTCGATTAGGGAATTTTCAAGCTATTTTTCCTTACTTTGAAATCATACATATGAGGCTTTTAAATATTTTAAATAATCACTTTTGGATAATTATTTATTTAAATAGCCAAAAATTAAATAACCAAGATAATTCCCGCAACAGAAACATGTCATTTTAGCTTGAACTAAGCCTCACTTACTGATCAATGAATTTTTCTTTATCAAATGATGCCTTAAAAATTTTTCTGATATTTTGGTCAAATTTTGACCAAAATACCCTTAGTCTTTTCTCAAAATAACCATTTTGTCCTTGTCTTTTATAAAATGACCATTGTGTCCTAATCTTTTTCAAAAATAACCATTATATCCATATCTTTTAAAAAATGACCATTATGTCTCTATCATTGCAAAAATGACCATCTTGCCAGTACATTTTCTTTATTGACAAAATGGCAACATGAGACTTCTTTTCATTTCTTTTTACATTTTGGCCCTTTTACCGATATGTGCCCCTTCGTTTAGCCTTCCTTTATAATCACTGAAATTTGCGATACTGCACCACATCCCCCTCCCAAAGATGAGGAGACGTGAGTGACTCATCTTTTACTTGTTCTTGATCACTTGTCGCTTAGGTTGTTTTCCTATGACCCAAATTGTTGGACTGTGTGCTTATCGCTTAGGCTAGTGAGGTTTCCATTGCATAAGTGTGAGCTTGGAACCCTTTACAATACTGGAGAGGATTTTAAAGAGGCATAGTCTCTTATGTTGTGCATGCCGGTAAAAGGCTTAAGCTTGTTAAGAATAACAAAGAAAAGATTAGAGTAAGGTGCAAGAAGGGCTATGATTGGAAGGCATATTGTGCAAAGTTAAAGGGAGAAGAGACATGTCAATTAAGGATGATAAATGACAAGCATACATGCAACAGGGAGGTGAATAATAAATTGTTGAAATCCAAATGGCTAAGTAAGAGTATTCAAAAGACTGTGAAAGAAAATCCCAAGTATAAATTGAAAGACATTATTAATAGATCAAAGAGAAAGTGGAATGTCAATGTATCAAAGGTAGTGGCTTTGAGAGCAAAGAAAGAAGCATTAAATCACCTTCATGGGTCTTTCCAAGAACAATTTCAAAGATTATATGACTATTGTCATGAGTTAAAAGGCTCTAATACTAACTCTACTATATTGTTAAAAATGAATAAGCCACCTGACTATGATGCAGAGCTTGATACTCAAGTTCCATAAAGAAACTTGCTTCCTAGATTTGAAAGGTTGCATATATGCTTTGAGGCTTGCAAGAAGAGCTTTTTTACTTGTAGACCAATTATTGGGCTGGATGGATGCTTTCTTAAAGGACCATATAAATGCTACTTATTGGCTGCTGTTGAAAGGGATCCTAATAAGCAAATGCTCCCCATTGCTACTGTTGTTGTAGAGGCAGAGACAAAAGATTCATGGAATTGGTTTTTATGTAATTTAATTGAAGACCTTGTGGGACAAATAAGTGCAAATCTTATACCTTTATTTTAGACCAACAAAAGTTAAATTTCATTTCTTGTCTATTTTTTTAATTTCAAATATATTATATAAACCTAATCTCATAATTATCTTATAGGGTCTTTTACCTACTTTTGATGAGCTCAAGTGAGGTAAAATTATTAATTCCATTTTGTGAACTTTGATTACTTATGAACAGTTCTTTAGTAGTAACATAAATCTTGGTGTAGGGGCTGTCATGTGAATCATTAGCTTATGAATCAATGACTTGGTGTGATATGTAGATGACACAGGTAAAATTTTTGTGAATTGTAAACTTCACTTTAATAATATATAAAACATAATGGGATTTAGCCAAATGTGTTAATGTAGGAGACTGTAAATCAACATTCAATACAAGCATCTTGGCAACATGTGCCACCATGGCATATTTCTAGTTGCCATCTCATACAAAGGCCAAATGAGAAAAGCAAAATAACAATGGCAAGCATAACCCAAGCAACAATTTTAAGCCAGCCAAGTGATGCATCATCAAGTCAAACAAATCTAACGACCTAAAGCATTTTCTCTTCTTGCTTTGGCATCTTAGAATTAATTTTTTAGTTTGGATTATTTTACATTTAAAAGGATCTATAATTCCAAACTCCATTTCAATGACTTCAATGAATTTTCAATTTTTCTATGTTCATATGAATTCAACAAAGTTTTACAAATCGCAATTGAGAACTGGCAATTGAACAAGTAGTTAAACTAACATAATTAATTCCCCTTTGAGAATTAGGAACTGAATAAGCATATCTTATTTTTGAAAATAGTTATGTAGAATATTAACAGGAAAAAGTTATAACCTTATCATGTTCCTTTTAGTAGCTTCTCTGGATTTCCTATTCTTCTTGTAGCATGAGCCTACAACATGCTCCAGGCCTGTTGCTCCTTTGTATGAGGCTAATGGGGGTGTGAGAGGCCTAGAGCTAGGGATTCACCTTTGTATGCAAAACAAGGGTTCAAGGTATCAGAATCCAAGCAATGGTCCATGAAAACAACCTGTCACAAACCTGAGAGTATAGTACATTAATAATTGATACCAATATTCACCACATAAAAACCACAAAGGTGATCTATGCACATCTTACTTCACAAGCTTTTTCTTGTTTTCTAACGAAAAGCTTTTGAGAACTTCCCAAAACATCTCAATCACATAATGTTCCTTTAAGAAAAATCAAACATTAGAATATCAGTAGGAAATAATGATATATTGTTTAAAGCAGATAAGATACAATGTTGTTGTCATCATGACATGAAAGTAAGAGCTTAACATGGATAACAAAAGAAAATACATATTGCTAAAATATCTAAAAATACTCATGTAGTTCCATGTGAAATTGATTTTACATAAGGTAACCAACATGCCTAATTTGTCCTGAAATACTTTGCTCTCATGTATAAATTGACAATCAAGGCACTTACTTGTGATAGCCTCCCACATAGTTGGTGTGCAGCTGCAGATCATCAACATCCAAGCTGTCAAGTGAACCTAATATCAGAAGCTGTGGAAAGCAGTTGTGTCAAGTGGGATATTAAATTACAATACCATATAGTTACATATGTACAAGAAATTCTAAACCCAAATGGAAAAATGAGTACAAAAGACAACTAAAGAAAGTTGCAGTACATCAAACTTAAAATAATATTGAGGACTTGCGAGTATGGGTATGCATGAAAGGCCATAAATATGGTTGACATGGCTTTACTGGCTGTTGCACAATTCTTTTAAATCCTTTAATGATCATAAGATCTAGATCTCAAAAAACTTACCATATTTGGTATGAACACTGTTCTAGAGTCCCTCAACAAAATTTACATCTCTCCCCATCCCCCTACCATATTTTCTTAACAAAAAATGTCTTATCCAACAAATAGGCAAAACAAAACTAAAATGTAAGGTTACATCCAAGACTGCTTAGTGCTTTGTTTATGATTACTTCATGGACAAAGGTTAAGAACAAACCTCTAAGAATTACTGGAAGGGTTGCCTCTTGCACAACAGTCATTTTCTCATATCCAGCATCCTTGACTCCTTTCAATGATAAAGGTGAGATTGAACATTGATCAAATCTGCCACAAAATATCCCAAACATGAGATATAGGGTCTAAAGCATAGACACATATAATGAGGCATGAACTAGGTGTTGGAATTAGAACGTACAAGCAGCGAAATTTAAAATTTTTAAATCCCAAATACGGATCTTTCAAAGGCGTTTAAATCGAGAAGATAGAGCCGTACCTTTTGAGTTTTGAATCCGAAGCGTTTCTTGCGTTTGGATCTCTTCAGGTTCCACGACCTTTTGCGTTCTTCATTCCGATCACGAGGAGCCAACCTTCTTTGATCGCCTTCCTCTACCGGTATCCACGTGAACAGTTCCCAACAATTGCAGCGTGCTAGTGCCTCTTACATGTCACTCTCCCTCTAAGGTTTTTGATGGCTCATGATTAGTTCGAATTTTTTCTGATTCTCTTGCTCATGAGTCATAATGTTTGTCGAACTCTGAACAGCTTCTCGAATCTAAGATTAATCTTTAATTAATCTTTAAAATTCAAATTCATATCTGAAAAGATATTCAAGATTAATCTTTATTAATCTTGAAATTCGAATTTCCAAAAGGATATTCAAGATTAATCTTTATTAATCTTAAAATTCGAATTTTCAAAAGGATATTCAAGATTAATCTTTATTAATCTTAAAATTTGAATTTCAAAAAGATATTCAAGATCTAATCCTGAAATTGAATCTCAAAAGATATTCAAGATCTAATCTTGAAATTCGAAATTTGAAATTCAAAATGTGAAATTCGAATTTTGCAATCTTAATTTGGATTAAATCGATCTGATCAAATCGTATCTATTTAATTAATCCAAATAACGAGTCAACGAATTTAATTTATCTTTATAAATTAAATTAATGCTAGCTATTTAATTTATTAAATAAATTGAATATTAAACTAACACAAATATTATTTACATAATATTGTGCAACTTCGAATTTTAACAACATATATATATACATATATTTATAATTCGAATAAACCCTAGAAATAAAGCTCATGTTGGGCTGTTCTTGTGTGCGACTCTGTAGGCCCATATAAAGTTGGCAGTTGGCTAATCTCACTACAAGCCACACAAGTTGCAAGCGGTCTCTAGCAAGACATTACGACTACCCAAATCATATGAGGATCGTTAACACAACGCAACCTTTTATACAACCACATCACGTCCCTTTCGTCACGCTATATTTCGGTCAAGGATGAGGCATGGATGACGTCAACCTCCTATTCCTGACCATTACTTTCTCGATCTCTGAGTTGTCTGATCAAAGAAACGAAAACCTCTTTTCGTTACAATATGGCCATACATTTCTCAGACTCACTCATCGAGTGGCCAAGTAATATCTCTCAACTAGTGTGAGGGACAAATCCCATCTTGATCACTCACATTCCTCCACATAAAAACCCTTAAGCCCAATTATAGCCTTTATCATCACCCGATCAAAGGTGACTTTTGATTAGGTCAAAGCTTAGTGACTTTCATGCAGGAATCTATGATGATCTCAGGTCAGAGGGCATTGGGACGTGATTACACATGAGATAATCTAATGACTTAATATGCAGCTTTCTCATAGCGGGTTGGTCCAACACCTTGTACTCTTATAAGTGTCTATAACTTTGACTCGTATCTCTATACCTTATCAAAGTCATACTGGTCTTACTTTATCTTTGTTCCCATATAGATAACCGACCAGAGACATTTAGGACGATATTCATAATTTGCCCATGGATGTAATTATCATAATAAACATGCAAAAGTTATGATAATTAAATGGAGAAAATACATTAAAATAAATAATGTCTGAAGTACAATAATTGGCCCCTAGGGCATAATTTCCAACACTAGGAAGGATCTAGCCTACAATGAAGTCACAGAACCAATCTAATGCAAGTAAATAGCATCAGACTATAAGCACAAGGCTCGCCTTATTTGATCCTCTATATAATAATTAAAATATTGTCCTCCGAAAGCATTGAGCTTCTAATATTTTCCCATGTTGGGACATGGTCAAAACTTTTGAAGATTTCCTTATTATGCCATGTGGAATATGACGCAAAAACAAGGAGCATTATGTTTTACCCTAACAATAAAGTAGCGGAACCAGGAAATAAGTTTGGCTCACTCCATATATATATATAAGCCGATGTTCACTCATTTGTCAATAGATGCATCATCATATTTTGAAGGCCATTCTCTCCTCCAACAACTATCGCTATCAAATATCAACATTCTCAAACCTCCCAATTCAAACATCATCAGTAGCCTGTCAGACCAATGTACGTAATTTTATTTGCCCCTTGTCAATATTATTTAGCCTTTATCTAAAACAAGAAGAGGAATCACTCAAATACAATGAACCGCAAATCATAGAAAATGCGTCGAGTGTTGGAGTGAGAAAACTAGTCCAATCCAATAAAAGATGCTTTATAACATACTTGGTCTCACTTAAATAATTGTCAAATCTCTCGGGGAGAACCTCTTGTTGGACTGCTTTTGTTCAGCTCCTTTTCACAACCCAGCTAAGCATATGAAGTCTTTAGTAAATCCTCATTACCATATTCATCCGCAGTATTTTCAGCTCACAGCCTTGTTCACAAACAAGATCTCCAAAGCGTCCCATGAACTTCTTTGCCCCATGTTCAACTTCATCAGCATCATCCTTTCTCATCGAATACGATTTTCTCCTTCCATCCCTTCTCCCTTCACCAGTGGTTCAGTTTCTCCTGTCGCTGTCACTCTGCCTCCACGTGGTTCATTGGTGTTTCACAGCCGAGACCGAGTTTCCTTCCTCTCTTCTTCGGGGGTTTTTTCTCTATTGAAGGATTGTAGTCAGAACCGGAATGCTCCGAACCGAACTTGAGTCCTAAATTTGTCTTATCCCTCTGCCCCTCTTTCTTCTTGCTAGGATTATTTTGTGAAGGAAATGTTCTGATCGTTAAAGAACTGAGTCAAAAGGGTTAATCAGTGTCGTTGAGTGTTCTATCCAAGAACATATTCTGCTGTTCAATCATGTGAATGATAAATATCTTAAATTTGATGAGTCAACGATTTCTATTAAGAGAAATTAACGGAGAAAGTTTACTTTTAAAAAAGGTACCTTACCCCTTATTTTTTTATCCACCGATTCTTTTCGCCCCTCTTTTGCATCCCCTGCGCCTGCGCTGGGTTCGCTTACTCACTCCCCTCTTAACAATCGCGGTCGTGCACTGATTCTCTCAATCTCGCGCCCCTTCTCAATTTCTCCCGTCCCTCCTCGCTCCGGATTCCGTCAGAGCTGCCGTCTCTTTCAATCTTGTCGGCGTGCTCTTTCTTCTCGTTTCTTTCGCCATTTCACCTGTCCCTCTTTGCTCCAGATTCCATCCGCGTCGCCATCAATTCGACTTGTCTCTCTCGATCTCGCCGACGTACCACTCTATTCTTCAGTTTTTCTTCAAGGTCAGTTCGTTCTACTTCTCCTCTTCTCCTTTGTCATTTATCCCCTCAGTCTATTACCATTCTGTTCCTGATTTTGGTTATTGTTTCTTCAGGGATATTCTTGCTTTGAAGTATATTAGGGCTTAAACCTGGCATTTATAAGATTGATTTTTTGCATGGTTATTAATGGTTCTTTCTGTGATTTAAGGCTTAAACTTGACTATCTAATTTTTCGTGCAAATTGTTATCACTCTTTCTCTCTATCTCGACTAATGATTCAACTTCTAGAGTTTTCTTAAGCCGCTGCAGGAAAAGGTACTCAGAAAAAATTTCTTATCTTATTTGACCTTAGTTTTATTTTGGCTGTTTTCAAAATAGCTATTGCTAATTTTCATCCTTTTTTTTTTGAATTGGTTTTATTAATGTTGTGGGGCTCAACTTTGATTTCATAATGTTGAATCTGACAAACCACTCTTATCTAATCCCTGAAGAATACAGTGATGGAGAGGTTCTACATTAGTTTCTTTTTAGTTGTTAAATCTCTCCAATTGTGTATTATGTTCTATCCCACTTTCGCAGGCACTGTGTTTTGTGGAAGAGAACGATTTTTTGGTATGCATTTGTCATTATGGGCATGTCTGTTGAAATGGTATTGGGGATAGAAGTTAGGCAAAACTATACTCTGGCAATGCTAATTAATAGATAAAAGCAGGCTATATATTGAACAAAACATTACTTGCTGCCATATTAAACAACATACAACATGCTGCTGTATTGAGAAATAGATTGCCACATCTGGGTTTAAGTAAACGTGCCACATCTGCGTTTAAGTAAACGAGTCAGGTGCAATTTAAAAAGCTTGATGTTGTGTCACATTCTGAGCGTTTAGATTAATCTGATGGACAGAAATTAAAGCTGTACAGGGACTGCAGTAGTTAGATGCATCAGTGGTCCAGAGTTGTGTTATGAAGAAGTGATAGCTCTGGAGGAGAAGTTCGACATGTGACCAGATAATGGAAGAAGAAAGAAGCAGAGGGCTCTCAAGCTGAAGAGAAAAATTGGGAAAGAATGATAAATTAAATTTAGAGACAGTTGAGATTGAGATTGAGATAGAGGTAGAGGTAGAGATAGAGATAGAGATAGAGATAGAGTGTGTGTGTGTGTGTGTGTGTGTGTGTGTGTGTGCATGCGTGAACGTATGGAAAATGTTAAACTGGCGGGTCTAGTGGTGACACGAAGAAGCTGAGTTGAACAGAGATGATATAGAGGCTAGATACAGAGCAAGATCGTGAGGATGAAGCTTATGATTCATTAGGTGATTTGGAAAGGTAAAACCATCATTTCTATTTGTTTTCTTTTCCATTCTGAGTTTTAGGATTGGCCTTCATTGTAGCTGACTCTTTTACTGGAATTGAATGCTGCTGTTATTTCATCTTCTAAGTTGCTGATTCCGTTGGTTGTGCCCTTTCTATTCTGAGTTTTGGGATTGGCCTTCATTGTAGCTGACTTTTTTTTTTCTGGAATTGAATGCCGTTGTTATTTCATCTTCTAAGTTGCTGATTCAGTTGGTTGCACCCTTTCTGGAATTTTGCATGTCTTGGTTTCCTCTGTTCACTGAATTTGGTTAATTGTGGCTTGAATAGGCTTTTAAGGATCTAGTTATTTTCAGTATTTCCTTAGAAGTTCTGATTAATGTTGGGTAGAGTTTGAGTATCTCTTTGATACTTTGTTTCATGAGTGGTCACAATAAGATTAAGTGCACAGCAATAATTTTGCATTATTAGCTTGTCGTAATTATTCTTAAATATGAGTGTTATGAGAATTCTGACTCCTTCTCCATATTCATTTGCTTTTTTGTAAATTAACATTTCCATTTCAAACATGGGAAGAGCGCTGCCACCGTATTTAGCTAGATTCACCATGTGAAGAGAAAATTTACCGTAGAAGTTAAGTAATATAACCTGGAAATTTGGAAGAGCTGCTAGCCATTCTTTTTCAGTAGAGATGCATGCATCAACTTGATTCAAATGTTATGCTGCATGGGGTAGAGGCAAAGTAAATGATCAGATGTAATTTATATTTTGTTGTTGACTTGTAATTTGTAAACAAGTGTGAGATTTATATGGTCTTGATTGCAATTTGACTGAACAAATCCTGCATTTTAATGCTTCCTCTATTCATGACATAGCTTTATGTTATACCTAATTTTCTTCTGTTGATAATGCCAAACGTGCCCTTGTGGCTCTTATTATATTATATATACTTCGTTTATCTTGTTTTATTTTATCATGTATCTAGTAGTATTGAAGTTAAATCTACGTAGTTAGATTGCCAGATTTGCTTGAGAGAATCCACCGTCTCAGTCTCTCTAAACCTACAGACTTCAATATGTACGTATAACCTAGGTTCTTATTGAGAATAATATGAACCAGAGAAGAAGCTCCTTCTCATGTGTTTCACTCAATCTTCTACAATGATTTTACATTGTTCTTGATATATTTTTTTTTTTGAATTGAAATATTACTATTTAGAGGGAGAAATGAAATTTAATCCAGGGATATTTTATGAGATTGGAGTTTTGGTGAGGCTGTACATAGTTTTTTCTTTTCTATTTTTGTTTCTTTAAAAAAATTATAAAAACTTTGTCTTCTTCCTCTTTGTGACAACCACAGAAATTCATAGGCTTAAATTCAGTGAATCCATGTGAATTCTACCTAGAGCTTTGAATTTTGGCTTTTATTTCTATTTGGAGCTTGTTTTTTCTTCCTAGACTCAAGTTATTTTATCTACTACTGTAATTTCTGTGTGTGTCAATTGTTTAATTCAGTCTTTGTTTTGTGCATGATCAATTTTGTTTTGATTTCTTATGATTGCTAGTATTCACCCTGTGTTCCCTATTCACTTCCTTTTTCAGGTTTATGCTCTTTTATCTTCTCCAAACATTTAATTCTCAACCATAGCTTACCAAGTATGCCCTTCTCAGTAAATTATCGTTTGCTGTTATGTTTAAGCCAACTTGAAAACTGTAAATTCTCTACCCAAAAGATGGGTCTGGCTTCTGTTGCTGATGCACTTTGTAGTCATCTGCATAAAAATAGTGGCCATATAGAGAAGTCATTATCCATGGAAAAGGCCAAAGTAGATGCTCAATGTGTCGCCCATGTCTTGGAAAGATGCCTTCCTACGCAACCTCATTTGGGTATCAGATTTTTCATCTGGGCTGGACTGCAGTCTGGATACAAGCATAGTACTTACATGTACAGGAAAGCATCTGTTGCCATTAATCAAAATCCACAGGTCATATTGGATGTGATAAGTTCATATGAATCTGGGGGGTATTTAGTTACAGTTAAGACATTTAAGGAGGTTTTTAGAATTTGTAAGGAAGCTCAGCATGCTGACATGGTTAATGTGGCTTTATGGCTGTTAAGGAAAATGGAAGAATTAAATTTGTGTGCTGACACTACCATGTTCAACACTGTTATAAGTTTGTGTTGCAAGAAGGGTGACATAAAGATGGCAGTAAACTTGATTAAAGAGATGAGTTGTAAGAATCTCTGTCCTGATATGATTACATACATGGCAATGATTCAGGGTTTTTGTAAGGCGGGTCAGTTGGA
>JANTPZ010008688.1:0-20298 GCA_025593235.1 Vachellia pachyceras
CTGCTGCTGCAATGAATGTGAACGTAGTTTTGATTCTCTAACCAACCTTGCTTCAGCTTCAAGCCTAGCACTCTCCCATTGAGCCATGTGACTGAGGTTGGCTGCACTCTTGGATTGGCCGTCGATGGAGAGAAGGGCATCGTTCTTGGGCTTGTGTGTCACCGGGTCAATTCCCATTTTGGCTAACCTTTTCTTAAGATGCGTATTCCAGTAATTCTTAATCTCATTATCTGTTCTCTTTGGCAAGTGTGTTGCTATAGCCGACCACCTGAGTACAAAGACAACAGGAAACAATAGAGACACACGCCGTAGAAACCAAGGCTAATTAAACCCTCGGATCCCATCCATGACTAGCTAGAAGCAGCATTTTTATGTTTGATATATTTTAAAAATGCAACTTTAATAGATCAAGAATGAAAATGCATGGCATGTTCGTTTCCAATCTGCACTAGCAGAAATCACATGCATGGCGCATTGTTTTAAATCCTTTTGCATTTAAAGACCAAATTGAAAAAAGTTGGACGTCAGGGAGTGATTTATGGAAATGGCAGAAAATACATTTAATATTGAGTATTTGTTGAAGATAGGTCAGAATAGGTGGTTGAAGAAACTCTGAGAGGCCAATGCATTTAATACATTACTGCACAAGAAGGGAAAAGGGAAAAGCAAAAAAGAAACACGACGATATACATATTGAAAATTGAGTTGTAAGAATCAATGTTCACAATTTCAAGAAAGTAATTAGAATCATGATGGGTTTTTTTCATAAATCCGGTGCCTGCCTGCGTCCTCAACACAGATCAACAGGCCGAGAGAAACTGGGAAGAAAAGAAATGGCATGAACACTCATGTCTTGTGAAAATCCAAGGACAGAAACCTGAAGATCAAGCAAATGGCTGTCGGTAGAAAACTTACAAGTCATAATATATACACAAGAATTTGCATTCTACTACTACTGAACACAGATAGAGAGATGACTTGGTTTGAATACGAAACCTGTTCCCAAGGAGGGCATGGAGCTGAATGATTGTTTGCTCTTCTTGCAAGCTGAACTTTCCTCTCTTTATATCAGGCCTAAGATAATTGGTCCATCTCAGTCTGCAGCTCTTGCCACATCTCTGAAGTCCTATATTTAGAAAACAACGCACAACATCGATTACAGGATTTACCAGTGGACTAATTAAGCTAGCTACAAAACACTCTACTTGTACTATTATTGAACAGATATATTATCCGAAAATCACCAGCTTTAGCTGGCAAGGCACGCCAGCTTCCATGGCCGTGTTCTTCGATGTAAGCTAACAGTTTCTGATCTTCCTCAGGAGTCCATGGCCCTTTCTTTAAGCCCACCTTGTCGCAGCATGGTGACCGACCCATTCGGAATAAGTGTGACGCTAAAGACTGTAGTCACTTCTCCTCTTGTTTATATAGAGCAAAGGGGTAGAGAAAGCTATGGAGAGAGGGAAAGGGGAGGGGATGGACTGTGACCAGTAAATGAAGAGATGGGCAGAAAAGAAAGGTCAGAGATGGGATAAGAAATTGATTTGACAGAGTATATGTGAGCTATCACTACGAGAGTACCCTTCCTACTGAATTCTGAGTTTATATTCCACCTTTTTTGGCTTTGGGGATTTGCAAATGCATATTGATGCAATGCAATAATATAAACGGGCAGAAAAAGAAAATAGAGTGGTTTTATTGTCTTTTCATAACACAAGACTGGACTTTTAATCCTATTGACAACAATGAGCTAGTGATAGCCATAACTTTTTAGTAATACGTCACCCAAAATTTATGGCATACTGCCGGGCCGGTTTTAATTATCCATCTTACGGGTCCACATGATAATTTTTATTTTATCCGTCCATCGATTGGCATGTGTAGATTTTCTCTCTCTTTTATTTTTCCCTCTTTATAATAATATCAAGTACACAAGCTTCTGGTTATAGTGAAGTACGGGAGCATATGGCAGAATACAAGTAACTTACGGAAGGATTTAAAGTTAAGCTTAGTTCGGTGAAGCTCAGCCAGAGGGTGTTTGGCAAAGCGGTCAAACACCCCAAAAACACGTTCAACAGTGTTTTTTTATAAAACGAGACAATATCATCCACATATTTGTCTCAACTTGTATGAATAAGCCCATAAGTACTTCTCCTCCGTTTTGCCAAACGGATCCAATTCACTTGTATGGTCCTTCAATAACTCAAAAATGAGTTCTCAAGCTTAACTCAAAAAAAATTGTGTCTTGCTTTTCTTTTCGTGTAAGGTTTGAGTTTTGACACAAAACAGTTGACTGAAACTTTGCCCATAGTCAGTAATAATTTAGATAAATTATAGTCTACATAGCAATCTAGAGTCTTCCAGCCACCAAAGCAGCCATCAGAGTGGCCGACCACAGCCTACCAACAGATGACAGAGAGTTCCAGTCCTGATGCGTGCGACTTCTACCTTTTACCCTTCTGGGTAAACAAAAAAATGCATGACTAGGGACTTCTACCTTTTATGTCCAATAATATAACTTGGTTACGTCTTGTGATGAAATTTAAATAATGCACCTAGACTTTTGTAAGGATTCTTTCAGGCCCATTAAGTGAGCACAGACTATCTGGAGGACCTGGGACTGGGGGGTTACGTTTTGCAAAATGACTACGATGTGTGT
Source organism: Vachellia pachyceras (assembly GCA_025593235.1). Lineage (NCBI taxonomy): Eukaryota > Viridiplantae > Streptophyta > Magnoliopsida > Fabales > Fabaceae > Vachellia > Vachellia pachyceras. The sequence goes on from JANTPZ010008688.1 coordinate 2,660, forward strand.
TTTGATGCAAACCCCTAGACATGATAATAAAATCAACCCCAGTGCATCGCACAAAGAAATGAAGACGATGGTTAGCATATATTGATAACTTTAACCGTTACAAATACTAAATGATGGCCTACTTTGTTAAAGCATTTGAGGCAAGTGCATCCTCATAATCTTTTCTTAGTTGCATTAATTTCTATGCATTTTGCAATGGCGCATATATAATAGAGAGGTCCCAATCAGAGAGTATCTAACTCAATTAGTATAGCATTTGATCTAATTAAACATTAGCGGGAGAGATACAGCAGAAGCTTATTGTCGTGAAAAGTCTTGCTTTCGCATCATACGGAGCAACATCCTTTCTCCCATAGATAGAGTGCTGCCGCGAATAGGCAAGAATGAGCAGACCCAGTTGATGGAGGACTTTACTCTCCTTGAAATTCATTTAAGAGCCACTAGCAATATTTTGAGAAAAAGCAGAAGACCCAATGAATAAATTAAGAAGACATCTATGAAAGATGATAATGAATCTTATAACCCATAAGTCGACAGTTACCCAGATCAGCAACTTGAGCTGCCAAAAAAGGTGGACATTTTAATGGTTTGGGACTACTGTGATAAACTGATGCCAATGAAGAACTTCCTTAACGACTAAGTCATAATTTTGGGGAGGGGAAACACGAGCAATTTAATAAGGTGGGGCTCTGAGGTTGAGAGGGGGAGGGCATCTTGAAGGATTTGGGGCATGAAAAGACAAAAGAAGGGCCCTCTTAGATTGAAAAAAGGGGCTGATATAGAAAAACTTAAATATAATGTGTGTATGTGTTGTGCGACGGGAAGGCCTCATGGATCCAAGAGCAGCATAGGGCAAATAGGAAGGACAATGGGGACGGCCTTCTTAAATTTGGTTTTGATGATTGCCAGCTCTAGCATTGTATTGGTCCAGCACAGTCATAAAGATGCTATTAAATGAGAGTGCTCCTTACATTTGTCAAAGTCATACGACTCCCACGTGGTCGATGCCCGATAGTGAGGGATGAAAATCGATCCACTCATGAATCGTTTCAACAAATACATATAAATCTTCTCAATATTTACCATCCATTCACATTTACTATCTCAGTTGTTTGGGCTCCGATTCAGTTGTCTGCTAGAAAATGCAATCATTTTCACCGGATACATAATTGAGCCAGGCAACGTTTTACTGAGCCACAGTTCACAAGCACCGTCAAAACTAACTTGGCTCCAGCGGGAGGATCAGAATACCCTCGTGACAAAAAAAATGATCAAGGAAGTTGGTAAGCTCACTTTGGTCAATTGCAATATGAGCAGTGGGAGGTATAAATATCAAAATCCCAAGAAATATATGTGAACCCATTAAAATATTGTTAACAAATAATAATAAAGATAAAGTAACATCTAACATCCTAGTATTATTTCGTAGTAACATTCAGCATCATGATATTATTTTGATTGTATTTAGCACTATAATTTTATTATGGTTTGGATTGTTAGATGCAAAGTTTAGGGTTTTGGAAACATTTGAAAAAAACACTATTAAGATGTTGGATACACTATAAATAATATTAGGGTACTAGTAGATGCCATCAGCTGCTAAATTTACTTACCCTAGTAATAATAATCTTTGCACTTCAATTTTCTTGTACTCTCTAACATGAATCTGATCGAGTTAAAGACACCCATATCATCAGTAAAACCCAAGTGAAGCAGATTTAGTAATTAAGTCACTGCTTGATCCGGAAGGGTGAAGTAACTTCCGATCCTTCACCACTGTGGTAGCAGATAAGAATCTTGATTATGCCTAAATATGAAGGTTATATATATAAATGAAAAATTAAATTCAATAGTATATCAGTCAAGTTGAAACAGAAGATATACAAGGAACATACCGTAGTTAGGCGGGGGCCTGAGCTCATTAAATCACCGATCACCACAGTAATTGACATCTTATATACTTTCGCTATCAGGTTTGTTAGGAGATATAAGCATATAAATTATTTGTCAAAACTCATCATCATAAAACCATGTCATGAACAAACATGTCTTTTTCAGCAGAGAAAACAAAAAAAAATGTCATAATGAAGGCATCATCAGGTGACACCGACTTTTAAGGTTCTAAAGCTTAAACCTTGAGTGATGAGTAGGTTGAAACTTTTTTATTACCTCATGTGCCTGGTTTATTAATGTACTTAATGCGTTTCCAGATTCAGAATAGATTCCTTCAACTGCTAATCAAAGCTATTGCTTTCAATATTTGAAAATGATCTTGATCGAGTTCTTCAACGAATGCTGCTTTACTGGCCTGATCATCCTTGCATCGAACGGCTGTACCTAAAATTATCCATCCTAATGAGGGAGCTAACTTTTTCTTAGTCATCTCCTCCCTTCATTAAAGTTTAGGATAGACTCACCAGAAGAAGAAATCGGTGGGTTTCACTTTTACCCCAGTAAGCTTTTTTCTTTTGTTCTTTGGGAGCGGTGACCATCATGTTAGTAGAAAAAAAGACAAGTTTAATCTTGTAGCTAGCCATTTCCTTTTTACTACTTACTTGATGGTCACCGTGAAAATAAATAACTAAATATTCAAGAGAACCATGGTCTTCCTTAACCAGCTGGTAACTGTCATGTATCATTGCAAAGGAAGAAATAAGCTTCAAGAATATTAACTCTCGATCGACTATATATGAATTCTTGCTCGTCTCCCTTCCTTGTACAAATCATAACTATAGCATTCTTCTGGTGTACGTTAGCTTTCCCCCTCCTTATTCCCTAGATTCCTATCCATACCGTACATTACGAAAATAAACTCATGAGTGGAAATTCCTCAAAGGGAATATCAACCTAACTGTTAAATGATTAATGAATATTTGATATTGGAAATGCAATCAGAGAGTTCATATACGCATATGTTAGGTTTCGATCTTTTACATCTGCCACTGAATTTTTTTTACAAAAAATTTTATATAAGTTGAGTTAGGGTTTACTAGATTTAGAATGTCTTCCATTTCCATTAACACTTACAAAGGTATTTTGCCCATCAATATTGGAGACTATCATATTTGAAATACTGTTAATTTTACAGCCATTCAAATATTAATTCACACCTGCAAGGAGATTAGCCCCATTTGCTATGTGTGAACCTTGCTTTGACGTAGCGGGCAACATTTCGCGCGCCAGATCGTCTCTATTGTACAGATTATTTTTTTGGCGAAACTTTTCAAAACAACACTGCTTCCGTCAGAAGGCCTAGTCTTAGGCTTATGAGACAGGCCTGGGCCATAAGCTTTAGATGCCCAGTTTATTTAGTCGAGATCATTAACGTATAATTAAAAATTATCATCTATTCCCTCAAATGTACCAAAAAAAAATTATCATCTATTTATGATTTTATTTTTGTGGACTATTCAATAAATTGTGTTCAAGTTTTTTTGGTGAAATAAAGGGGGCAAGGCCCAACAGTTTACACTATAACTCGCCTAAAGAAAGCGACTCCTATCCTGTCATCTTCCAGTATCTGCAGGACACTCACTAGGTGGAGGCATACTCCAAAAAGTTTTCGGACACTCTTGTTCAAGACTCAATGCAGCCAGTTTGTCAGCACATCTATTTCCCTCTCTATACACATGCTTTAGTTGAACGTTCCATTGTTTCGATATCATGCTTTGAATTTGCCCTTGGAGATGCGTATAACCTTATCTTGTAGCTGTATAGCAAACCCTGTGATCCATTAATTCTCCACAATCTTCTTTTATTACACCACCACAGCTTGTGTTAACATTGACTGATCTCCACCCATCAGTATTTAACTTGCACCAAGTTTTGGCTGGAGATGTCCATTGTATCATAAAACCTTCCTCCCTGGTTTCGTTTATCAGCTCGCTTGCTTTCCTCTGCCTGCAACTGTCCACAATCTGGTGGACTATTTGGGCTGCGTTTGGTGGTATCTCAAAATTTTCATCATGAATCTGTCCATTTATCCACTTCCACACTGACCAACACGTGGCAACAGAGTTCTGGCCAGTTCTCGTCTTCCTCATGAACTCTTCTATGCTTAATAGTCTTGGTAATCCACTCTAACCAGGTGGCTCCAAAGAAATAAGCCCTTTGATGTACGGGAACGATTTTCCTCCAGACCTGTGTGGCATGCAGACAATCCCTCAGGGCACGTATTTGATCTTCCATGTGCAAGTTACATGTAGGACACTTGCCATTTCCTCCATCCCATCTCCTAGAGATGTCTTTGGTTGCTAATCTTCTATGAAGCATCTGACATACAAATAACTTTACACGCCCCCGGAGCTCTCAATTTCCAAACACGTTTCCAGTCAACAGAATAAAGCCAACTTTGGGTGACTTGGTCCATTGGTATGCTGATTTAGTGGAGAATATTCCATCCTTTGCAGTTTCTACTTAAATCGGTTATCAATTGCATTATTACTCTCTAAGGCTCTCAGGTGTCCTCTCTCTTCTTGTTCCCACGTCCTTTCTATGTTGCCATGGAATCACTACTAGAAAAATGACATTTAGCGACGGAAAAATGCATCACTAAATGGCTAGTTTCCTTCAGAAAATTTCTATTTAGTGATGGAAAATATTAGCGACCCTTGTTTTAGCAACGGATTTTCCGTCGCTAAATCGCATTTTTCTAGTAGTGAATTTCCCCCAATTTTGCTAGTTCTCTCCGTAGCCCTGAGTCTGCCCTTAGCAACTAACTCATCTGCTATGCCTATGCCTTGTCCATAACATGTGCAACTACGGTTTTCTTAAACAAGTTATTTAACTCAAAATTATATTGACAAAAATCGTCATGCTTATAAAGAAGTTGGACTTCAAAAATAAATTGAATATTATAAAAAAGAATAAAGCTTAACTTCAAAACATTTATCATGTTTAAATGGATCAAACTCGTATTTCAAAGTTTATCTATGATGAAAAATAGCAAATCTAAATATTAGAAAGCTATTACAGATAATAAGACTTTACTAAGTCAACTCTTATCAAATCATGCTATAAAAATCAATCTCATAGTAATAATATGCCTTAGTCTTTGAAAATCATATTCGCATTTTCATTTCAAGCTCAACTTTCATAATTCCATAATGCAAATACCTTTTATTTTGAAAGAGTACATGACACAAAGCTCACTCAAGTTTGTAGTTTCAAAAATAATATCTCCGCGTCTGATTATGGGCCAACGACCTTTTATAATAAATTCCCAAAATAACATGATCAAAAATATTAAAATGTCATAATACGTTAAAGACATGAATCCTACAGTGGTAATATGTATATACTCTATAAAACCCTTATAAGGGTGTGAATAACTTCCTCTCGTAGATTAGTTTTCTGGGTGGCTATAGTTACACCCAAAGAAACAAGACCATGTTCTTGGTTATAGTTACAGTTAGTAACAATATCTACAAGGGAAGAATACGGGGCTGTTATAAGTGCAATATCTGTGAGGGAGAGACGTTGGGTTGTTATAAATGGTATTAGAGTCAGGCCCTTGGTCGTTATGCCAATAAGGATGTTGGGCCCATATGGGGTGAATATGAAATCTTGCATCGGTTTGGGAAGGGGAGCGAAGCATGCTTTTTAATATGTGGATACTTTATCCTTATAGACATGTTTTTTAGGTGGCTATTCAAAGAAACAAAATTCTGCTTTAGCTTACGGCTATAAATAGAGATAATATTTACGGGGCATTGGGATGTTACAGTTTCTGTCCACCACATACGTTGGCAACAAAGGAGCATTCAAGTCCACTTCTGCCAATGAGGTTTGGCACAGTTGGTTAAGGTCTTTCCACCCCGATTACAAGAGTGTGTGTTCGAACCCTCTGACCGACGGGGAGACCTCATTGGTAGGCGATCTCGTAAGTCCCTTGTAAGCGCTCAAAGAGCCCTGGGGCCATGCCCTGGCCTTGGTGGGGGACTGGTGTCAAACCCATCTAAACCTTTCTGTATCAAAAAAAAAAGTCCACTTCTGCACACTTTCTTGCATACATAGTTTTAGTTTTGGTGTAGGTCATCTTTTCCACTTTGATTGCTCTCCCTATTGGATTTCCGAGAGCAAAGAAATTTTTTTTTGATGTAGTAGTCAACTGGAAGATAAGGCAGCCTGACCCAAATTGCTACCCCGTTTAAACTCTCATTCCATGGGTTGAAGCCCATCTTCATGTTTCCACTGTGAAATGATTCTGAATCAACCATGGGTCTCCTTATGCTTGCAAATGAAGCAAGCATGAAACCATTTCCAATGATACTGTATTTGTTTGGAAAATCCGTTGGGAGAAATGAGTTTACAGATTTTGAGGTATTTTACGATTTTCAATATGGTTTTATGAATTTCGAGATGGTTTTAATGAATTTCGAGATGATTTTTACAGATTTCAAGATGATTTTATCTCGACTTACGTGCACCGTTTGGGAAACGGTGTTCTGAACATTCAAGTCAACCTTGCCAGACTTGCCCCGCATGGCCTGTATCTTCCTTGTCATTTGCATGAAACCCATATAACCTCCCAGAGTCCCAATAGCTTGACTATTAATGTTTTCTGCCAGCAGCGTTCCAATCTTTGCCTCTCTTCCTCCGAGAATTCAAAAATCGGGCCCTTATCAGACTCTGAGACAGAGATGCCTCTAAGAATCTCCTTGTGGTCGCTGAATAATAAGTTCCCATCCCATACATCTTCCAATTCATGGAATTTCTTCTGCTCTCTTTCTATATACGTTTTAGGTTTCAAAGCCTCTCTGTAGGAAAGAGGCGTAATATGAGGCGCTTGGCTATCGAGGTTGTGGTCCATCATCCAGTCTTCCTCTCTTGGCTTCAGTGAAATTTCTCCTGTAAAATTTCCGCCTGTACGTTGCATTTTACCTCTCGCTTCCTCTTTTTGTTTCTCTGCAGTAGGCTCAGACAAGGTTCTTCTGGCATCTCCCATGAGCCTTGCTCCCTCTAAGCCCCTCCGATCGAACTGAGGTCGATCAGGGGGTGCTTGCGGGGGTTAGGATCATTCGACGACATGGAAAACTCAGAATCTCTCTCTCTCTCGAAGAAAAGTAAATTGTGTTCATGTTTATTCAGGGAAATCGTCCCCAGATTGACTGCTGTCGATGCACATCGTTTCATTAAGTTTTTCCCAGATGAATGTGTTTTGCACCATTGATGTCCTCTAACGGCTATTATCCTCCCACCTGTCTCTACGCTTGAATGCTATACTTGGGATGAGCAACGGGGGGAAACAGCGGTGAGCCTGATGATCAGAAAAAGAAGCGGCTTTAACCGGCGCAGGCGACCGAGTGTATGGCAAAAATGCACCAACTTTCGAACTCTCAAACAGATCCACGCTTCCATGATCGTCAATGGCTTCGGCTCAAACGTCCGATACCTCAGAGAACTCATTTTCACAAGTGCCATGGAATTTATGGGCACTATAGAGTATGCCCACCAAGTTTTTTCTCATATAGCTGGACCAGATGTTTTCATGTGGAACACCATGATCAGAGCCTCCGCTCAAAGCTCAAACCCCATAAAGGCCATTTCTCTGTATGCCCAAATGGATAATCAAAGCATAAAGCCCGATAACTTCACTTTCCCCTTTGTGCTTAAGGCTTGCACAAAGCTTCTCTGGGTTAAGACCGGTAATGCAGTTCACGGAAGAGTTGCGAAATTCGGGTTCCAGTCAAATCCATCTGTAAGAAATACTCTTATATTCTTTCACGCTAATTGCGGAGACTTGAAGATTGCAAGCGCACTTTTTGATGATCACGCGAAGACGGACGTAGTTCCCTGGTCAGCACTAACCGCTGGATACGCCAAGCGAGGGGATCTGAGTGTTGCGCGCCAACTATTTGATGAAATGCCTGTGAGGGATTTAGTTTCTTGGAACGTAATGATGACTGGGTATGCTAAGCAAGGGGAGATGGAGAGCGCGAGAAAGCTGTTTGACGAAGTTCCAAAGAGAGACGTGGTTACTTGGAACGCAATGATCGCAGGTTACGTCCTTTGTGGCTCGCATGATCAGGCGTTAAAGCTGTTCGAGGAGATGAGAAAAGTTGGGGAACGGCCTGATGAAGTGACAATGTTGAGCCTGTTATCTGCTTGTGCCGAACTAGGAGATTTGGACATCGGACAAAATATACATAATTACATCTGGGAAATGTGTTCGGGAGACCTGAGCACAATACTTGGGAATGCACTTATTGATATGTATTGCAAGTGTGGGAGCACGGAAAAGGCGCTTCAAGTGTTCAGAGCAATTAGAGACAAAGATGTGACCTCGTGGAACTCAGTCATAGTAGGCTTGGCTTTCAATGGCCATGCCAAGGGAACATTTGATATGTACAGGGAGATGCAGAGGGCCAGAATCAGACCAAACGAGATCACCTTTGTGGGAGTCTTGGCAGCTTGCAGCCATGCTGGTAAAGTTGATGAGGGTTATCGATATTTTGACCATATGATGAGTGAATGTAAAATTGAACCCAACGTTAAGCATTATGGTTGTATGGTGGACATGCTGGGACGTGCTGGACTATTGAAGGAAGCTTTTGATCTCATAGACTCAATGAAGATTGAACCTAATGCAATAGTATGGAGGACTCTCCTTGGAGCTTGCAGGGTTCATGGAAATCTGGATTTGGCAAAACTGGCGAACGAAAAGCTTCTTGGAATGAGAAAGGACGAGAGTGGTGACTATGTATTGTTGTCTAACGTGTATGCCTCAAGAAGTGAGTGGATTGGGGCAGAGAAAGTAAGGAAGTTGATGGACGATAGTGGCGTAGAGAAGAATCCTGGATACAGTTTAATAGAAGCGGATGGTAGAGCTCTAATGCATTATTTGTTTGACTCAAAACCTAAGCTGAGATCAAGAAGAAGCCAAACATAGCTGCGAAATTGGCGATAAGATGCCATTGAATCCCATGTTCTACTCGGTTCACATGTATTTTGTTGAATATGATATAATCTATAGAGGCCTATATGACATTTATGGGTTTCTTTTGAATATATTCATTGGCTGGGAAATGACTGGAACATGACAATAGAATTGTGGGTTCGGTCTATATTCCAAGGATGTATTCACTGTTCAGTCACAACCAATAACGTACATACACTTCTACTACTGATACTATTGAGCAGTTGATTAAAGGAAAATTCCAGCTGGTCTACTCCGTACTCCGTTCCTAAATATATACTCTACAAATCAGAATATAATGGGAGGAAGTAGTTAAAATATGTTAGTAAGAAGAAAAGCAAATACAACCATCAATTTGAGATCTTTGTTAAATAAAGATTTACCTAAAAAAGCCACATTTTTCACCCCGGGGGATTAAAGTCAGGCAAAAAATGAGATCTAGACAACTTCAAATTATCAGAGAGTAAAGGATCATATAAATCTTCAAGATTAGTGTCTCTGCATTGGTATTATTAACTTTCCATTGGTGCAAAATGTTTTTCTGTAAGTTTAAAATATGGAGAGAGAAAGGATAATTTTGCCCCAAAAATTTTTCTAACAAATATGTAGTATCCTAAACTTGGATTGGCACAATATTTTTGAGTTATCAACGTTGACACTGTAAGTTTAAATGTCAATAGAGAATTCCAAAATGATGATATTTTAATATAATTATTTTTATTTTTAAAAATCAAACTTAATGTATTAGCATTTGATAATGTTTTTTCAACATTTAAATTGCAATGTGCCATTTTTAAATGAAACTCACGAGACATTAGGGTTAAACTTATGTCTGAAACCATCCTCTTCAAAATTATAGGACTAAATTAAATTTTATGCAAAATTAGTGGCTAAGAACTGCTTTTTTGCCGAAATTAAAATATTAACCAAGAGAGAAAGGAATCATGACCCTGTTAACATTCATGAATGCATATTATATTAAATTGATCTTATATTAAATATTGCATGACCTGCGCTCTGACAGTGAAAAAAGAGTTGACTTTGTCACAAAAGCAGAACAGAACTCCAAGATTGGTCCTTTAACCATCAAAACGAGACAGGAGAGGGTTCCTGAATTCCTGCAGCAAGAGAAAGAAGCAAATCGAAGCAGAAGAAGAGAAGAGGAGAGTCTCTGTTTTTTCCCACTCCTTGCAAACGAAATGAGTCAGAACATGATTGCCCTCCTGATCGGAATTGTTGGTGCAACATTGACCTTATCTGCATACTCACAGACCTTCATATCCCCAACTCAAAGCATCACACTTGGCCTCTTCGTTCTCATGTTTGGTTTGCTCGTACGAGAAGGTCTCATAACTATCTAGCTCCCTTTTGCTTTTCTGGGTTTTACTTTTCCTCGTCTCAATTTCCTCAGCACTCCACTCTGTCTCTTGATTATATGTACCTTTTTTTTTTCGTTTCATATTCCAAATGTGAACCTAATTCGCTGAGTTATATGTATTGAAAGGTCTCCTTCAATGATCTATGTCGATTAATAAGGCTCGCTGAATTACACTACCAGAAAAATACCGTTTAGCGATGGAAAAACCCATCGCTAAATGACTATATTCCATCAGAAAATTTCCATTTAAAAATAAAAAAATTAACGATTCTTATTTTAGCGACGGAAAGTAGTCATTTAGTAATAGAAGTCGGTAAATAGTATTTTTTTAGTAGTGATTTGACCTTCTTGGCCTTACCAGTAGCAGTGAAAGTCTTGGCAGGTTTTGCAGAATCAGATCGTAGGAGATGTTAGAAAAAATAAAGAGGGAAAAGATCTTTTTTATTCACCATATTAAAAAAAATAACGGTTCCATCTAAAACCATAGGATGTCTATTTTTTTTTTTTTGAAAAAACCATAGGATGTCTTTGATATCAACGAACCTTGGCATAACTAGAGCCAGAACGGAGTTTCTTGCATGTCTTGTCTACATAATTTTTCCTCAACAATTTGCTGGTATATATTCTATCTTGTTCAAAATTTATGAAACCACCCTGTACTATTGATAGAAACTTCCCGCTGTAGCACAGGAGCAATCAGATGGGACTGTAGAGAAGCTTCTTTTTTGTTGCTGCATATGGATATAACTCTGTGGGTCACAACTCAACTCTGAAACATAAAAAAGGGTAACCTAACCTTGTGAGTTGTGTTCATTGGTCGCTGAAAAGTGAAAACTGCAACGGATCTCGCATGTGGTGCCACCATGCTCTGAAAAGTTGTGCCTGTATGCTTAGTAGCCAGAAGCGAAAATAGTAACACTAGCTAGCTTTGTAGGTGCTGAAACAATTAGTGGACAACAGTATTTACCAGTCCAAATGCATGCTTAACGACTTGGAATCATTTAGCAGAGAGAAGACAGTTATCAAATCCCCGCACTGTATATGAAGATAAAATAATAATAATACAAAAATCAGTAGAAAATGATCCAGAATACAGATTGCATGTAGATGGACATTATACTGAAGTGTGGAAAACTTTAGCAATAGTAATCACTGCTTGATGCCATGGACGCGAACGGGGTGCTGATAAAACCTGCAAAATAAACTCAGCAAGGTAGATTATCTCATCATCATCCTGAGGAGAGACTTAAAAAACTTGGATATTTAGCTGTTTGAGTATATATACTTTCGTACTTTATGTTGCCATGTCTTCAGCTGGCATGGAAGTCCATTAGAACTTTCAAAAGCAGTTTATAGTTGCATATATCAGTCAGTTCCAAACTTCCGATAGTGTATGAGAAGTGAAGGTAGGGCTTTTTCATCCAAAAATCTAGCATGAGAAAATGAGGGCTTCATGTAGCCAGAGATGACTTGCCGGTCACTTTTATATATTGCATAAAAGCTATTAAACCTTGCCGGCAAGTCATCCTTGGCTGCATAACATGACCTCATTCCCACATGCTAGACCTTTGATGAATTTTCTAAGGACTAATAACCCCGAAGTAACTATTTTTACCACAGAAAATATAAAAGAAAAGGGAAGTGGACAATCTGATACTGATAGTGTGGAGGAGACTCTATAGCCAATGAAATGAGAGTATATACTGGCATGAACTTTCCCGAATGAGGAATACAGCAATCCCTATTGAAGATCGGTAACAGCTAACAGAAAACCCTCCTATATTTGTGAACTGATAGAGAAGAGGAAGCCAGTTGGACTACAATGCCGTGCTTGGCAGCCGGCAGGGAATGGACGAATGGGGGTTCGAGGCTGAAAGAAATGCGAGGCCTGAGGTTTTGCATAAAAGAGATTTGCTTATACAAGTCAGGAAGCAAAGCAAAAACATGCATTAATGACGGCTAGCATTTTTTGTCAGTGGGGACAGCCTTATAACCGTCCCACTGTTTTCCTTTGCATGAAAGGGTACGTATGAGAAAAAAAGTTGGGTAACTTGGAGCGTTCTTATTGCTCGATGTGACTTTTACTTGGACGAGAGAACCAAGAAATATTTAAAGACAGGCATAGAGCAGCTTCAGCCTTTAGCATGAGCAAAACCATTTTGACCAAAGAAAACTGCAAAGCCCATCGCTTAAGCCCTGAAGGCTTGAATAGGTTCTGACTTCTGAGATCACCATACTGTGGTTGTGGAAGGTGGAGGGTCATTTAAGAGAGGGGCTTAGCTTTTCACCTTTTTGCACAGTCGAAGGGACAGTATCAGTATCTCACTAGGACTTGCACTATTCATTCACTTGGGAAGAATACGTTGTCAGTTAAGTTAGGTGGATTTGAATTACTACAACTGGACGTAAAGAAACACACCACGATTATTTCTGCCAAACTGGTAAGCCTTTTTTGGGGGAAATTTTTTTTGGCATGCTCACATGTCCTTGACACGTAATGTCAGAGCAAAAATAACCCTCAACTCTAGAAACAAAATCGCTGGTTTGCTCTTACTTCGAAGTGGGGGAAAAAATTTCAACCATCACATTTTGCCAAATCAATGCATAATATACTCTTATCTCTATTGGGGTGTTTGGCAAAACTTCTGAACACCCCAAAAGCACGTTCAACAGTGTTTTTCTGTAAAATAAGATAATCACCTTCATACATTTATCTTGTAAATGGTAAAAGTACTTCTTCACCGCTTTCCCAAACAGATCATTGGGTATGTCAATAGATGGCCACAGTGTATCTTTAATGCTTCCGTATAATGAAGTTCCCTGCGACATTTTAAAGTCTCATAAATCTTGTTTGAAACCATTTGTATTAACGAACCTTCGGGGTCTAGATAATTTCACCAAGTTTTTTGTGATGGTTAATTTCTTAAAGCTGTTAATACTGGTGCAACAGTCAAGCAGTAGCCGCGATATGATTTAGCAGATTAATGCATTGTCTTCTTGTCACGAAGACCACCCGCCTAACATGCCTTTTGCCTGGCATCATATTATATAGCTAATTCAGAGAAATTAAAGAAATTAATTATTTGTAACAAAATTTGGTTAGTTTTTTCTAAAGGCATTTTTTATTGTAACTATTCTTACATGAAAACATTTTGATGTGTAAAATCAATACAAATACTTTGGAAGCAATTATAAATTTGAAAGGTAAAGATGGACTTCTTATTATAGAGAGATCTTTTAGCTAATAATCTATCAAAGAATATAGTCTACAGTTGAGCACAATGAAATAGTGTATTACATACAGTCAATCCTACATAATGAAACAAGGCTTTGTTGTTGAAATGTAAAATGGATTGAAATTTTATGTGAGCGTTTGGATTAACTTTTTTTTAAATGATTTTATCGAGTTCTAATCAAGTATATGAGAGGAGTTTTATCTCGATTTATTTAAAAATACTTACATACTTTTTGAGGGTTTCTCAGAGAGGTAGGGTAATCCAACCAAGACTAGCTTTTATACTAACACCAGATAACGCGTTGCTTCAGATTATATTTTTGCAGTCTGTGATGAACAACTCAATCAGAAAGGAAGAATCGCTGGGAAACAGATAGCCCATGGTTTCGCTGGCCTGTACTTTAATATACTTGAAACGCCCTGCCAAATGATTAAATGAGCTACAGAAAATCTGAATATCGTTTTGCTAAAGCTGACTGTCAGCAAATCACAATAAAAATGAAATCTCCCAAATGATATTGCGAGCCTACCATACTGACAGCTAAACTTCAATCGCTCACAGTCCCTCCAAATACAACTTGAACAGTTATCAAAGTTCCACAGATCATCAAAATGGCACAGAAACATTTTATTCATACTATGCAACTTCCTGAAACACTAGAAGATATCTAAAAGAAAGTTCGGTTGTGCTACTCTTAGTCTATCAGAGACTTTGATTAAATGTAAAAGAAAAACTGATGGAATTTTTAAAAGCTGTAATGCTAATCAGGCTCAGAAAAAGACTATGCACCGGGTACACGGTTGTACCGGTAACTCAGGAAAGAGATGAACGGACGGTATTTCTGGATCACCAAAGATAATACATGCCTCCGAATACACAGTCATAGTCAAGTTAACTTTTGACTTCAATCTCACCTAGCAGAGCGAGTTGCAGGCAACGTTCATACAATCATACCAATATTAATTCAACAAATAAGTACTCTTAAATTTTTAACAATGAAGTTTCACGGACAAATAATGCAACATACCGTCACCTGCTTCCTGTGATAGATAGGGAAAGACATTGACACCTGCAATACAGATAACACAAGGCTCCACCAAAATATGATGTAAAGAACAACTTACCAGGAATCAACACCATTAAATTCAAATAACCAAAAAGTTCATACGGCAAACAATGCTGAACAATTAGGAAAACACAACCCAAAAGCAACGTTTCAAATATATAACTACCCAAGGATCATAGCAGCGTAGAATTTTTAATTCTCAAGACAAAATTAGAATCGGAAAGCAGAAACAAAGGAAAGCGACTAGATAGGTTCTTGGGAGCACAAGTTATCAAGCTTGGGAATTAAGGTAAAAAGGACATGGCCAATTTTAATAGTCTCCACGTATGTTTGGTCCATTAAGTAGAAGCGTCAAGTAGGGCCATAAGTTTGTCAGACCCTGGTTGATCTGGTCTTCAGGTTAAGGCAGTAGGCAGGCTTCAGGCTTCACAAATCTCAGCTGTTTGGATGGGAAGGGAAAGGCAACAAAGGGAAAAGAAGAGCATCAGAATTCTACATGGGATATCGGTCAGGTTAAGATATCAAACTTCTATATACAAATTTGACTAGGCTATATCACGCAATTCCCAGATAAAAGACAAAATGGATAAAACTGTAGTCTACCTGCAGGTACCCATCAACCAAGTTTTAGTAACCATTGTTTCTCCTGCGAGAAACATTGTTCTGACTAGACAACCTGGTAGGAGATGCTAAATATCAGCATAATGAGCTTAAAAATCTTAGAATAAAATATCAGCAAGTGTAGTCTCTTCACAACATGGACAAGGTCAATAAGGAGTAAAACATTAGTTTTAAATGAGGCTCACTTCAAAACTCTCGAGAAAACCCTTCAGACCTTACACAATAAGATCACAAATCCACAATAATTATTGTATATTGATATGAGTAGTGAAAATCACAAAAAAAAAAAATCCATAACTCTAGGAAACAAATATCATAATATATGGGAAGTTATTTACCCAGAAATGCTAGTCCGTCCCAAAGAATAACTTCCATAGGCTCCATAAGCACTGCTGCCGCCAAGCTAAAGATATTATGAACATTATTACATAAAAAAGGGTACAAACTAAGAAATAATAGTCAAATAGGCGATTTATGACTAATCAAGATGCAATCTTCTTGGAATCTCATGGTAGCAGACACTTACCTGTAAACTGCCATAGCTTCCAAAACCATCACCAGCTTCCAAATCATCTGAGCCACCATAGTCACTTTGATACAAAGGTCCACGTCCATGACGTTTTCCATCTCTATTGTCATAGTCTGAGCCATCTGCTGAAACAGGAAGATATGGCAGCACTGGAAGAAATGCAGGAACAGAACCCTCTTTATCAAAAAGATTTGCTCTTAGCCGTGTGAGGACCTGCACAACAGCATCCTTGGCAACATCGAGGTCTCCAGAAACCTATCAACAAAGATAAACATTGTTCAAAACTATAGGGCATAATAAGCAACCTTTGCTCACACAAAAAATCCAGGAAAAAACAAATGGAACTGTAATAATGCACCTACCTGTACCATTTCATCATCATCAGATGCAATTTTAGGAAGATTTTCCTTTGAAAATATGCGGATGTTAGCCTTTGTAAGCCTCCTCATTTCAGTAATGATAGATCCTCCTTTACCAATAAGGCAACCAATTTGTGAGGTTGGCACCAGCAGACGGGTCGTGAATGAGATGATCCCTGAATCTCTTTCAACTTTCTCACTGCACCGGGGTTGTAAACACACAGCTGCCTCTATTGTTGGAGAAAATGTATCTTCGAAGAACTGAAGGATGACAATTTTAAAATAATCACATAAACAATAGAAATCAACTCAAAGAAAGAAGGCTCAATGGATGATCAACATTTTACCTCTTTTTTTGAAATGGTGATTAAGCAATCATCTCCGGTTGTTGAACTATCAACTTTGATTGTTGCCCCAGAATCCTGCCTAATTTGATTTATTATAGCACCACCCTTGCCTATCACACCTCCGATGTTTCCAGTTGGACAAACCAAGCGAACTGAAAATTCTTTTGATGATATTTCATCTCTTGGAGCAGTGTACAATGACCTAGGCCAGTCTCCAGCATCACCTTTATACCGTCCATAAGCACCCATAAGAGGAGCTATCCCCACAATTGGTGCTCCTGTGGTTGGACCTACAAGTGAGCCACCAGTAGAATGCATAGCAGAAACAAGCAGATGCTGAGATCCAGATGGATTATCATGAAGTCGAGTTGCAATCTGATACAGAGCTTTCTTCACAACTGCAGGATCTCCAGAAATCTATAGTTCCACATCCAAGCAGTACAGAATTGCATTAACGTATGGTTATGCCCATTATTACCCAACATTATTTAGGTAACTCACATCAAGAAAACGAAGAAAATTAGTTATTACATGCATAGACTAAAGCTCAACTTGTACAACAAAGTCATCTACACAGCAAATAAACCACTAGCCATTCAAAGCACTGTGAAATAAATCATAATAAACAAAAAAAATGAGATTGAAATGTCCACAATCAATGTTGGTCTAAGGGGATCATTGTAGTGCATACTATAACGCACCAAAACAGCATGGTAGAACTAAAAGTAGAGCTGCAGAAATGAAAATGACCAAGAGCTTCCAAGAAAACATATTTGAGGAACACAATCCTTTGTTAGCAACTTTCTTAGGCAATTACCAATCCAATTCTGACCCATATGAAACAGAAATTGGGAATTTGGAATAACTAGATGCTAGAACTGACTTAATCAGTATATCAATATAATAAAATATATAGCCAATACACTATTCACAAGCCATGAATAGTGTGCGTCAATCCTTATTCTCCATGCAATGCAAAGAAAAGTGTATTTAATTCAGAATACAAGATAAAGGAAAGAAGACAAAAATATTAAGAAGAAATCCATTCCTTTTACCTGCACAAGTTCATCAGAGCCCAATGAACATCGAGGTAAATGATCATCCTTTAGGATACGAATCTGGGCGCCAGTGTCATTACGGATGCTCTGAACTATTGCCCCACCTTTTCCAATAACACAACCTATCT
>JANTPZ010008689.1:0-18611 GCA_025593235.1 Vachellia pachyceras
TGGAACTGGAAAGCGGTAGTGGAGGCCAAGGAAAGAGTGGCTCTGATACCACTGTTGGGTTTAGTGTAGGAGGAATGAGGGAGAAGAGAGAATAGAAGGGAGGGGAAGAACAGAAGAAGAGACGGAAGAGGACTGTGCACTGTATATTATTCAACATAAACATTACAGAATGGTAAGCTTCCTTTATATAGGAAGTTAGTTTAGGCTTAGGTGCTTATTGAAGTAGTATTACCACCTTGCCCCTCATTTGTTCTGATTACATATCAGACGTCACTAAAGAAAAAGCGTAATGTAAGAAGAATAGCAGACAACAAAAATCCAGAAGGCAAAATTTGAGCGAATGAGTAATAAGCGCTCAGTGGAGCAGGACTAAGAAATTGTTCATAAAAGAAATAATTCACAATACAAAAATAGTATTAAAAAATGAGATACTGGCATGTGCATAAGCAGAGAAGGAAAGTAACAACTATATAAGAGGGCACGTTGTTTGACTTATGAAGTTGCACACTTGGGAGAATATAGAGGTTAAGGTTGAAAATAAGAGGTACTAAGCTGTTCAAGCGTTCATTGCTTATATTTCAAATAGAAATCCTGACCTCCTATTATTATAATATAATTAAAAAGCTGAACTATCAGCTGAAAATAAATTACGAAAAACAGAACACAACTCCAGCAACACGATGAAGCAGGACAGATGCATCAGGCCTCAATCAGTAATAATGACTCGTGATTACATTAAAATCAAATCTAAATTTACTGTTGAAGTATTTAACTACCTGGATAGCACACGATGAAGCAGGAGAGACTCATCAGGCCTAAATCAGTGATAATGACTCGTGGATACATTAAAATCAAATCTAAATTTACAGTCAAAGTATTTAACTACCTGGATAGAAGTCAGACAATGTGCTGCTTTAATTGCTCGAGATGCAAGCACTGATCCAAATCTGTTCAGAAAATAAGAACATGGAAATTATCTAAAACCAGATGGTGTCCCGTATACAAAAGTGAGTGAAAGTGATAAAGTTGAAGGAATTTATTTTTTTGGGGGGGGGGGTGTAAGAGGTAAAGGAAGTAAGCCCTACGTTGCCTTCTCCAGGGAATATACCCGAAGCTCATACATGACTTGGTGTGCTGAGATTGGATGTCGAGTTGGTGATGTTGAAGCTCCATGGTCCTGGTGTACCAATGCCTGCAACCCTGAATCAGCTTCGGTGTGAGGAGCCATACATGCGACACAAGCAGCTAAAAACCTACCACATGGTGAGAAATGGGCCCCCATTTCACTGAAAACACAAATGCAAATTGCAACTCAAATAAAAAAATTATGACAATTGCATTAGAGTATAATTTGATCAAATCACTCAAAATCTTTATGAAATTTTTTGAGGATAAAATTTTCTGCAAATCAATCTGATTCACGACCTCTCAAAAAAACCCATTGAAGAAAATAAGCAAATTTTTTTCAGAGATGAATGGAGCCTTATTGATTACATCATTGAGCAATAACATAAAATATACAATTATACCTGCAGAGGACAGCATGTGGTATGGTCAGGCAGCGACTATCACCACTGAGGGGGGCACAAGGATTTTGTACATCATACGACCAAACCCTTAGCTTCACAGTGCAAGGCAACTCTGCAGCGGCAGCATCTGCCATTGATGTAGGAAGTTCTGATTGGATCCGACTTGCAACGGTTTGTATATCAGTCCCATCATGCAGCTTATTTACTGAAGCAACATAATTCCCATAATCAGATTCTGGTACATGGGAATGTGGGCAATTATTCTGTAAACCTGATCTCAGAGAAGCTCCTGGTATGGTGATGCCACCTGGCAGTGTTTCCTCAACTTTACTGGCGGACACATTTGATGGCGGAGTGGAAGAAGTAATCTGTTGCGATAGACTGTCACCACTACCACCCATGTGAGGAAGCATAGAGGGAGCACCAACTAGGCTTTGACCCATTAACCATCCTTGAAGAAAAGGTAGCTCCCACCCACCTGAGTCTCTTGAAGGGACAAACTGGAGCGATTGACTTAATTCTGAAAGAACCTCTTGATTTCCAGCTTGCCTACCAAGTCCATGCAATCTTCCACTAAAAGAATGGACGTTACTAGAGTTTTCGTGTAGTCTTCCTTCAGATGGTTCTCTCTCATCAATAGCCATACCATCCATTTTGAGGCTAGTGGTGCTCATTCCCATTTCATTAGACAAAGTATCATGGGCACTATACCCAGTACTAGTTTGAGAGCCAGATGGAATTTCAGAGGATGCATCCATGGGAGACATTGTAACATCATCTTGTTCTGTTGGATTTGTGTCTACTTGAAGTTGCACTGAAGCAGAAGACTCAACTCCAGAAACATGATCATCCCACTGTAGCTCTATTCTTGAGTCACCTAAAGTATATGAAGGCATGAAGAAGAACGATGACATGAGGGGTAGTTCACAGGAGATATTAACATGTTCCTTAGAATGAACATCTGTTACAAAAACAGCAGGTGGAGGATGTTGTAAATAACCAAGGGATGTTGCCTTTGTCATGATAGAATCTGAAGAGTCAATATCATTGACCTGCACATCAATCCAACAATATTGATCTAAAAAATTCCAACTACATAAATATCATGAGTAGATAAATAATCAATATAGCCTATTTACCTCAGCAGTCAAAAGATATGGTGCAGCACATGGGTGGAAATGAACAGCCCGAAGTGAACGCCTTGTCTTCAGCACCATTGTTGGTGAGGATTCCTCACCTCTCTTGTTGTAGGGCCACATGTACAACTGACATAGTATTTAAAAAAAATGTCAGAGGACCCACAATTGCACCAGAAATGAATCAAGTTAAAAAAAAGTAAACAAGATAGGTTCTTGGCAAGATTAGAACGTTATGGCCTGATGCAACAGCAAGTATTTCCCCATTGGCATGGAAAGCAATGGATGCAATGGGGCGATCTGCAACAACATACCCCATAGGTTCAATCAAGAGTAACAGTATGGGCAAAAGAACCATAAATAAATTCAGTAGCAGTTGGAAAAGTAATTCAGTATGAAGTGATAGGAAGTAAAATTACAGAAACGGTAAAAAAATAGGCACTTTGATGTCTCAACATCCCATAAGTAAACTTCTTGATCCAAGCTCCCGCTAGCAAGTATTTGGGGGTGCAGTGGATGGAACCTAACCTGTAACACATTGTCACAATTAAAATTGCAAATTATGAAGAGGCAACACGTTCTGACCAAAGTGTTCAGTTTGATAACATAGAATAAGTTCATATAATGTAAACATGCTAGCATTGTGAGAGAGTAAAGCATACATAAGTCAGAACGAACAACTAGCTAGCATTGATTCATATGTATGATATCAAGCTTACCACCCAAGGCGTCCTCCTATGGCCCATTAACTCCTTTAAGCACCTTCCAGTTTCACAATCAATTATCTTTACAGTATGGTCACCGCTGCATAAGCCACGCAGAGCTCAGCCCCAGAAGATAGTCTTTAAATCAAATGAAGAAAAGGAAGGAAGAGAATAAAGTCACGACTTACTGCGTTGATGCAAGCACTTTTCCATCGGAACTAAATGCCGCAGCTATAGTAGACCGTGGGGGAGGCAACAAAGAGCAGTACTTAGCAGATAAGTGACGCAACGACTCAGCCTCAACCCTGAAATCATATTTAGAAGTGTTTCTCAACAATATTTTTCTCCTAACAAAGAGAAAGTCTCCATTCTCAAGAAGCTATCTCTTTCTGAACATAAATTTGCCACTTTCGTGAGTACCATGAGAGGAGACTGCGTCTTGCATCTCGCGCTGCTTCATTTTTAGGACGAGAGAATGAACCAGATTTTGGCCTAGACATTTCTCCCAAATGCTGTTTTGGCACATGTTTTGTCCTGGGTGAAATCTCCCTCCGTGCTAGCAAACTAGCAACATTGCCACCCCTGAAAAAATTCAACAAATTGAATGAGTGAAAGCACGGCGAGAACTATAGACGTATCAGTTCAACTTCTCTGTATAGCCTGTAGGTATTAAATAACTTATGAACTATCAGCTTCTACATCTATGGCGAATCACCATGGCAAGCATAGTTGTGGGGAAATATTCAATCAGCAAGTATGGGATCAATTCCCACCATGTCTCCTATTCCTACTTCCTACTCCGCATGTAATGTAACAAAGGCACACCTAAAAACAGGCAGGCAAGCGAAAAAGATAACTAGCATAGTGCGTCGGTTTGCAACCGGCCATTAAGTGTGTTCCCCTGAATTGAAGTTTCCTGCATGTCTTCGATTTCTCCACAATGAAACAAATAGGAAGCAGAAGTACAGATTGCACAAAATGCTCAAACACCACCAATATTTATCTTTTTTTTTTTAAATAAGGATCAGGACAATGAAAATAGAATGGATTATGGGGTCCGATCATTCTGACCTGCTGTTGAAGTTGCGGGAAGATGAGGATGCGCGCAAGTTCTGATCATTAGACCGAGGAAACTCCGTCATTGCTGTCGATTTCATTTGGATTAACAACACGAACGGAATCTGAGAGGGTTACTGGAGGGGAGGGGGTGTTAGTTCCTGATTCTTAATCTGTGAAAGCGCGATCATCCATGAGAGACTGGCTCTCCTCTATCTCCCTCCCTCTTCCACAGTATGCTTAGGTGCTCAATTCAGTCTCGTTGTTCGGTTCCGGAACGTTCCCCGCGCAGCGCTTGTCCAAAGGTGTCAAGGTATGATCTACTGTGGGACGAAATGTAAATACTTGGAGGGAAAGTGCGATGTGTCCCAGGCCACGAGTCAGCGTGCTCCTCCGGGCCGGATTTTAACCTAGAGAGAGATGCGTTTGACGCCTTGGTCCATCGTTTGAATTGGTATCCACGAGTTGGGTTTAATATTCTGGATTTTTTGGTCAAAACAAAGATTTTTTTTAAAATAGTTAGGACAGATCTTCACGTTCTGGGCAAATAACACAGAGGGGCAGACCTTTGCATTGTAAACCATCAGCGCAGTTAAATTCACACAAAAAATTTCTTTTTCCTTTTCTTTTTATAAAAAAGGTCTTTTTTTTTATGTCCATCCTTCATTTCAGAACTTAATATAGTGTAGGACCCTCCAGACAAAAAAAAATGTATAGATGAAACTGCGTGTTAAATTTATTTTATCTACCGTTTGCTCCCACATGTAACTGCTTGTTTGGTTGAAAGAAAAGATATGTTTTTTGATTTAGTTGGGATTGAAGAAGCGAGGTTTTTTTTATACAAAAGTTGGGTTTAGCAATGGCCCACCAAGGTTAGGTCACAGCTCCATAGCTCTTTGAACACTTACAAATGACTTATAAGATCGCCTATCAAAGAAGCCCTCACAACGATAGAGGGAATCGAACCCATCTCTTTATAGGAGTTGAGTCCATTTCTTACCATCTATGCAACTTTCATTGATGAAGAAGCGAGGTTAAAAAGCTTATTACTATACCATTTTCTTAAAAAAAAAATCATGACCCGAGCTTTTAATAACAAGGCGTGATAAAGGGCTTGTTTTTGTTTTGATGTCATTTTCAAAATAGTTTTTACAGATTCTGAGATGAAACCTAGGTTGTGGAGAATATATTTTGGAAAATAGCTTTTACAGATTCCGAGGTAAAATATATGTTTTGAAAAGTGATTTATGTTTGGGAAGTTATTAGCTTTTACGGATTTCGAGGTAAAACGTAGGTAGGAAGATGAAAGAGAATGAATGAAAAGTAGGAAAGATGAGAAAGGTAGGAAAGATGAAAGAGAAAGAAGGAAAAAAGGTAGGAAAGATAAATGAGGAAAAAGTATGAAAGATAAAACCTATGTTTCAAAATAAGGTTTTGAAGCCAAAATAACTTTTCAGGAAAATTTTTGTACTTGGAAAAAACCTAGATTTTGGATTAATACCTAAGTTTTAAAACCAAACCTATGTTTAATAAGAAAGTGAAGGCAAACAATCCCAAAATCTCTCCTCCCTCCCAAGTCCCAACCAAACGATGGCATATGTAGAATATAATATGGATATAACTGCATGCTTAATGTGCGGAAGCCATTTTCCCCGGCACGCTTACAAGACAAAAACCATATTGAAATCTGTAAAAACCATCTCGAAATTCATAAAAACCATATTGAAATTCGTAAAATCATCTCGAAATCCATAAAATACCTCGGAATCTGTAAACTCCATTCTCCCAACGGAGTTTCCAAACACACACAATGTCTGCAGTGTATAAGTTATTGGTTTCAGTTTATTCTCATTTTTATAGAATGTTTCTATCCCAAAACCCTAATGCCCCGTTTGGTACGCGGAATTGGTTTGGATGGAATTGGAAGTGGAACTATAAGTGGGATTAAAAATTTGTTTGGTATGCTGAAAGTAATGGGGTATTATTTTAATATAATATATTATATTATAATGAAAAAAGACTAATATACCCTCCCAAAAAAAACTTTTCTCTTCTTTCCAAAAAAATTCATTCCCCACATAGCAGCATTTCCGACCATTTGCATCATTCGTCGCCAAGATTCGAGGGGGTGGGGGTCGCGTCACCGTCGAGATCGGGGGTTGCGTCGTCACCGAGATCGGGGGTGGGGGTCGCGTTCGGCATAGGTTGCGCTGGACGCCGAGGTCGCGTCCGTCGCCAGGGTCGCGTCCATCGCCTGCGGTGGGGGTCGCCGTCTTCCTCGCCAGGGTCGCGTTCGTCGCCTGCGGTGGGGGAGTGCGTTTGTCCTGTTTATCGAAGAAGAAATCCAGAGTTCCAACCTGTGCCTCATCGTCTCATGTCCACCTTGCAGCCTTCAGATACACCTTCAAGCTTTTCCTCTTGCTCCATCGTCGCCTGCAATGGAAGGGCAAAAATGGCAATGAGGCATGGAACTGGGGTTGGAACTCGGTTCCATGGCTAGGAGGCTGGAACCGAGTTCCAACCTTTTCGCTGGAACGGGGTTCCACCGGGAACCCAGTTCCAACGTACCAAACCATGGAACCCATGGATTCCGCTTTCACTTCCAATTCTCAGCCTTCGATTCCTGCGTATCAAACGGAGCGTAACATAGTCATTAGGATTCTTAACAAAGAATCTCCAACATTAAGATTCAACTGTTCATCATGACTCACGTATCCATCATACTCTACACGAAAATTCAATCTCAATTGTTTTGTTTCAAAATGTTTCAAGGGGGTGTTGATATCAACATGTCTATAAGTTGATGGCCTTGTTTGACGCAACGTTTAGAAAAGTCAAATACATGTTCAACGGTGTTTTTTCGTAAAAATAAGATAATCTCTTCACATATTTACTTCTACTTACGTAAAGGTACTTCTCTACCGCGTTTACAAACGAGCACAATAATTTCAATATCACCTCACATCATTAACATAACAGTCGGTTTACTTTTATTTAGGAGATTAAATAATCTAACTAAAGAATTTAAAAATATTTATTTATATATATAATCATATTATATATTATTTGATAAGTGACATAAATTGATTTCGAGAAAAAATGATAAATATAAATATTTTTAAGCAATGTATTCAATATTTATAATATCTTTAATAAAAATCAACAACAGCTTAATGGGGGTGTTTGGTAAAGCTTATGAACACCTCAAAAGCACGTTCAACAGTATTTTTCTGCAAAACGAGATAATCTCCTTCACACATTTACCTTATAAATGGTAAAAATACTTCTTCACCACTTTTCTAAACATACCTAATGTATAAATTTTTGTTGCAAGGTTTACGTTTTTGGAAAAAAAAAAGAGAGCACTTTGAAGACATTTCATATCAAAAGGAAATAACTCCAAATTCATTTAACAAACAAAAGAGTCCCACCACTAGCCATTGTTTCCAGGAACCCCTCGTTTCATTGGATCGCGCACTTCCTCGCTTGCACTCCAAAGCGGCCGCAGAGGAAAGGACGTTCCCCAATGTCAACACTAAACGGCCCCAAATTTGTCGTTTCGTGAATCCGTTTCCCTCACGCTCCCCCACCTTGCGTGTACTAGACATCGCTCATCATCAATGCCCCAAAAACTGTATGCACAATACTGACTGTATCAACTCTCCCTCATTAAAGTCCCTCACCGCCTTCTCTCTACTTTGCCCTTTCTTCCCCGTTCAGTCTCTCTCCCCCTCCGTTTCCGCAATTCGTTATCTTCCTTTGGCCTCCATTGCCGTTCTCTCTTTAACCTCACTCCGTGTTTCTCCTGCTACCTTTGGACGGACTTGTTTGTTGCTGTATATCTACACCTCTTTGCCTGCCTAGATCGTCTCCCGCATTCCATGGATCTAGAATCCGACCAAACCGCATTGTTGCATCTACCTGCTAGCATGCATTCTCTCTCCTAGGGTTTATGCTTCGTTTTCCTTTGCTCCGTCTGAACTTTACAGCCATGACATATCTTCCTCCTCGCTCGCAATGTTACCACGAAGAGGCTGATTGCTGGAGACTGTTTTGCTGGGATTGTAGAAGTTGCTGGGTGTACGTGGCATGCTTAGCCAGCTCGAAGGTTTTGGTTTCTGAAAATGGTTCTCTGTGAATCCTGGTTCGGCGGGAGAAAATGCCAACTTCGATCGTCTTCCTCCTTGTTCTTCTTAACTTGCTTATCTCTTGCTCAGGTACATGTTTTTCTTTTTCCTTTATATTACTGCAGCCTATACTAGGATACTGTGAATGCCGCATGCTGTTTGGCTCTCTTACAGTTCGGAAACGACCCGTCGGAGCAAGTTATATGTAGTACATGCTTACTACTGTGGCGCAGTTTCGGTCCGAGCCTTTTCAATTCGGATAAAGAGCGTCTTCATTTCAAAATATAAAGGATAAACAATGATTTGATTACCAGCAGTCTTAAAAAATTTATACTTCAGCGCATTTTGTAGTTCTCTTTTTGCTTCATCCACTGTTTCGTACGGACTTGATCTTCAGTGAGTTGTAATTAAAAGACGTGGCCGTTCTACATATTCACTGAATGAATAGATTACTTAACGTCAGTTCTTTAGCTCGGTAGTACCTGAATTATGGAAAGTGATAATTTAGCTGGATCCGTCAATTGTCTTGTTTAAGAAGGCAAGCTACTTGTTGTTACTATAAAATGGACTTAGTA
Source organism: Vachellia pachyceras (assembly GCA_025593235.1). NCBI lineage: Eukaryota > Viridiplantae > Streptophyta > Magnoliopsida > Fabales > Fabaceae > Vachellia > Vachellia pachyceras. Next base: position 9,128 of record JANTPZ010008689.1, read on the forward strand.
TAATTGGTTGCATACTCAGGTTCATTTTTGTTAACTTATTAATGATTTTGTTAAACAGCTGTTCTATTGTTTTTTACCAATAGTTCACCTTGGTCAATGCTGTCATTATGCCTGGTGTATCATTTAGCCTTTTCCGTTGATCTCTTACATGAGTTTGAAATGCACCAAACCAATCATTTTGGGCAGTATGCATAAATTTTTCACCTACAGATCACCTTAGATACAAGAATATTGAACAAACTATCAAAGTTCACTTTCTGTTTCAGAATTGATCGAATAGATAATTAGAACTCAATGTTTGTCTCCTCTTTTTATTGGTCAATGCACAGTTTGATGCACTGCTGTCTTTGAAATACCGAATTGATATTTATTTCTCTGAGAAACTTGAATGTTTAAAGTTAAAATCCCAGTCATTAACTGTGGGAGTATTTCAGTTAGTTCTTGCATTATGTTGCCGGTTGAAATCAAATCTTAAAGATTTAGGCATCTTCTGTAAACGCTCTTTTAACTATTTTGGAGATATGAATTTGCTGTTTCCACACTACATTTGCTTTCCATAACTCTTTGGGCAAAAAATCTAGTTTCATGTGTATTATGTTTGTGCATGCGGTAGTTCTTTCTTGATTAATCTAAGTTGATTGGGAGGGTGTTTGACACTGTCAATACAGATTTTGAGATGCTCAACACCTATTGTATTTCAGGTTATTTCTCTCTGACAATGTTCATGTCTCCTTCTCCAAAACCATACCAGGCATTGTCTGTCAGGGAAATGTTATTTGAGCAGGGTATGATGGCAGATCTCGTCATAGATTCTGCATCATCTGATCTGTTCTGTTTGCTAATTCATTTTAAAAAGTGTGACAAATAACTGTGCAATGGTGCCATGTATGACATACAGTTTCATTTCCTGCAGTGAAGTCAGTTCCTACTAGTGTATCATTTGCTTCACCTGAACCTGCTAAAATCTGGTTGGTTAAGCCTTCTTTGGCACCTGCACCATCTCCATCTGGCCAAGGTATATTTTAACAAGTTTCAATAACTTTCTAATATCTCCAATTAACTTAGCCAGTTCTCTTAGGTCCAAGCATGAATCCCAGGCCAAGACGTCATCATCATCGTCATCATCATCTTCATCATCACCGTGGTGTGAGACCTCATGCAGTAGCTCCATCCCCTTCTAAAGATCAAGGTAATATCTGAAAGTCAGGTGCCCCTTTCCCCTTCTTGTACTCCCTCTGGGCAGAGGGGGTTTAAAGATAATTTCTCAATAGCTTGTGGTTTTAAACTTGGTGTTATAATCTCTATATATATGCATGTGCATGACTATGCATGTTTTTCTTTACTTTATGTCCATTTAGTCATGTAAGTGGGCCTCAGAAATGATTATTTTATTCTTTGTAACCAAATAAAATGAATTTTTTGATTCTACTACCTTCTCAACAGACTTTGTTTTAACGTATAAAGCTCTTTAATTTTGGCGATAAACAAATAAATTGACAAGAAATAAAAAAAACAAACTTATGCATAAAAACAAATGAATTCATTGTAAATTATATCTTTCCCAATGCTAAGCTGTCATTGCCGCCTTAAAAAGTGTTTCTTTCTTCTCTAAATTTTGGTTGGGTCTAAGTGTAATGGTTTGAACCAAGGCAGTGGTCCTAAATTTGATCCTAAAGTTTTGAGTTTGTGACAAATCTAAAGCTTTGATGCTGTCAGATGAAAACTTTACCTGATTGGATTGCATGACTTTTTGCAGTCGTGCATTTTTATTCCCCCTAACATAACTTAGTATATACTCATTTTTTGGTTATATATTATATACCCATTTTAACGTGAAGTCTCTGGCAGGTTGTGACCAAATATGTGTTGATCCACTCACAGACACCCCCTTTGGTTCACCTTGTGGATGTGTCTTTCCCATGAAAGTCAAACTTATTTTGGATGTTGCACCTTATGCAATTTTTCCATTAATGAATGAGTTAGAGATTGAGGTTGCATCCAGCACATATTTGGAACAGAGCCAGGTGAAGATAATGGGTGCAACTGCTGACAGTCAAAATCAGGGGAAAACTGTAGTTGATATCAACTTGGTTCCATTGGGAGAGAAGTTTGACAACACCACTGCAGTTCTGATATACGAGAGGTTTTGGCACAAGAAAGTTCCTCTAGATAAGAGCCTTTTTGGTGATTATGCAGTCCTGTCCATTAGTTATCCAGGTAGTTGTATTGTTTCTCCTATCTACGTCTTACTTTACTCCACTTTTATTATGTTGTCAGTTAAGAATTGAAGCAGTTGATATCAGGGATTCCATCATCACCGCCATATGGAAGCTATGTTGGAAGTGGTCCCAGTGGGAGTGCCAATGGTCTTCCGATCACTGCCAACTTTGTCAGCAAGAACCAGAAAATGAATCTTAGAACCATAATCATCGTTGCTTTATCTGCCTTTGTACTCATGTTGGTTTTGATTGGAGTATTTTCCATCGTGTTGAAATGGAGGAGGATTAGGAGACCATCAAGTGCTGTTGGTCCTGCATTTACTTCATCTATAAACAAGCGATCTGGTAAAATTTATAACTTTTTTTGGGCATCAAACTTATTATGCCGAATCAGGAATTGGAGTAAAAGTTGTTTTGATTGCAAAGCATTTTATTGTCAACAATACTCAACTTAGCATCATCTAAATATTAGTTATTCTCAACTTGGTGGTGGCTCTTTACACAGTTTATTTCCATTATTAAAGTATGCTGTCCTTGTCATTAGCAGAAGATTGTTTGTTTATTGTTCTTTTTATTTGGAAAGTAAATTAATACGATGCTTTGTGCGTTTGTAACTTTGTAATCCATTTAAGTTTGGACTTGGCAGGTTTGCATTCTTTAGTTGGTGTTAGTTGTGCTACATTTCAATTTGGCTCCCTAATTTATATCTGTGTCCCTTGAGATTCATTCTCTTGATTGTTTTGTGACAACTTTTAAGCATGCTATAAAAAGAATCTATAAGAGAATCGTGACTTCTCCTATCTTTGGTGGTCGTTGATATGAAAACACATGAACTAATCTGTTAAATATAAGAAATTTCATGATATTCTGGCTTCTATTAAGTTTTCAACTGCATGACAGTTGAGCGAAGTCTAAAGAACGATGCTTGTAATTCAGGCATGGGGTCTATTTTGTCAAGCAGTATTACAAGTTCAACATCAGTGTCCCTTATGTCCACCATGCCTACTTCTATTCTCTCTGTTAGAACATTTTCACTTTCTGAGATTGAGAAAGCAACAGATAAGTTCAGTTCAAAGAGAGTATTAGGAGAAGGGGGGTTTGGGCGTGTTTATAGTGGCACATTGGAAGATGGAACTGAAGCTGCAGTTAAGCTGCTAACAAAGGATAATCAGAATGGAGACCGTGAGTTTATTGCAGAAGTTGAGATGCTAAGCCGCTTGCATCACCGTAATCTTGTGAAACTCATTGGTATCTGCATTGAAGGCCGTAGACGGTGCTTGGTGTATGAGCTAGTTCGCAATGGCAGTGTTGAGTCCCATTTGCATGGTAACATATCTACACCAGTAATAGATATCCACTCCTTGATAAATTTATATTTCAGTGTCATCTTGTCAATTAATTCTTTGGACTTCTCATTATATTCACCAGGTGTTGACAAGAAAGGACCTCTTGATTGGGAAGCAAGGATGAAAATTGCTATTGGAGCAGCGAGAGGGTTGGCCTATCTTCATGAGGACTCTAATCCTCGTGTAATTCATCGAGACTTCAAAGCTAGTAATGTGTTATTAGAAGATGATTTTACCCCTAAGGTTTCTGATTTTGGCTTGGCAAGAGAAGCAACTGAAGGAAGTCATCATATTTCTACTCGTGTCATGGGAACTTTTGGGTATGTTAAATATTCTTCTCTCTTTAATGGTTCTTCAGTATATTTTCTATTTCTGTTTTATTTTATTTTGTAAACCCTGTTTGGTGCAACATAACTATATAATTATTCTTCAACATCTTTTAATGCTTGAAGTTCAAAGTGTTGTATTATGCTTAACTTTCTAAATCTGCAAGTTTGCCCTCATATACTGCATGATAGTCTCAATACATGATAGTCTCAATATTTTTCTTAATTTGTGGTTCGGTTAATTAATGCAGTAAATATTCTGATGACGTATACAATGCATGTCTACCCATCATTTATTTTCTCTCCTTAACTATTTCTTTCATCTATGGCAGCAAATACAACTGTTATGCTGGACGATTTGTGACTTGGACATGTCCAATAAAATCATGTGTGGATGCAATCCGCATTCCTCATGCTTTAATCCACACCTTTTAATTTGATTATGTTCATTTTGCAGGTATGTTGCCCCAGAATATGCAATGACAGGCCATTTACTTGTTAAGAGTGATGTTTATAGCTATGGGGTAGTGCTGCTTGAACTTCTTACGGGCAGAAAACCGGTGGACATGTCTCAACCTCCTGGACAGGAGAATCTAGTGACATGGGCAAGGCCTCTCTTAACGAGTAGGGAAGGTTTAGAACAGCTAGTGGATCGATCTTTAGCTGGAAGTTATGACTTTGATGACATGGCAAAGGTGGCGGCCATCGCCTCCATGTGTGTCCACCCTGAGGTCACTCAGAGACCTTTCATGGGTGAAGTTGTGCAAGCTCTGAAATTGATATACAATGACACAGACGAGACTTGTGGGGATTGCTGTAGTCAGAAGGAGTCTTCTGCTCAAGAGTCTGACATTAGAGCTGATCTTGCTCCTTCAGATGGCAGTTGGTGGAACGCCGGAGGGGTAACCCCAAGGTTAACTTATGGTCAAGCATCTTCCTTCATCACAATGGAATACAGTTCTGGTCCACTTGAAGAAATGGAAAACAGACCGTTTTCAACTTCAAGCTTATTAGGAGACGAGATATCTTCACCAATTATGCATGGTAACAGATCAGGGCCCTTGAGATCAGTCCGAAGCAAGCTATCTTTGTATAGATTTACTGGAAGTCGGAGTGAACATGGGGGATTTCCTTCCAAGCGTGGCTTAAGCGATGGATACTGGGTTTAATCAATTGAGGTTTGTTTCTCTAAAATGTACAGTTCTACAAGGATATGAACCATCGATTGAGTGACTGATAGTTTAGGCGTTTCAAATTCCTGCGTCTTTCATGTTAACATTGGGGAGGGACAAAAATATTTGGCTTACTAAATTTGAAAACATTGATTCATTACTCAATGATGAATTGAAATGTAACTTGCGCGATGTAATGTAAATGCCCTGAATTGTATTTGGTTCCAGCCTGCGTTTATATTTGTTGAAAAATTAAATGAACGTCTTTGAATATCAATCCTCTTGTTGGCCTTACTACTTTCTTCACATGTATCTCCTCGTAGAAAACGTTCACATTGTTATCCACTAAATGTGAGTACATCTCTTATTGAGAATTCAAATACATTCCTCCAATAGTATAATATCTTTGCCTGGGGAATAACCAAGAATATATTTTTAGACCATGTACCAAATGTATGTATTCATGTTTAAATAACTGGATATAGTGCCTGTTTGGGAAGCCATTTTCCCAAACAGTGCACGTAAGTCGAGATAAAACCATCTCGAAATCTGTAAAAACCATCTCGAAATTCATAAAAACCATCTTAAAATCCGTAAAACCATCTCGAAATTTTTAAAATACCTCAAAATATGTAAAATATGTTTTCTCAACAGAGTTCCCAAACAAGCATATAGACGGTTCACTTGACTCCGACTGAACGCTGCTTTAGCGCTTTGGCGAAGCGCGTGTACAAGGTTCTGAAAGATTCTTGCGACAACACTCCCTTCTCTTTTGCCATGTTGGCAAAGCATGACAATATTGACCAGAATTCAATGTAGGTTGGTATGTGGTCACATCGTTTCACAAATTCGTCGACTTTGTCAAGGCACTTCTACTTCGTCAAGACCCACAGATTGATGTTTTCATTCATTGAACCCTTTTTCTTCGTTAAAACTATTTTTTTTAATGTGATTTACAAATAAAATTTTATTTTAATTTATATAAATATGATTATTTTAACATCAATGCAAGCATGGCTATTTTAGTTTCTCTTGGGATTAGGTTCCTTCAAATCCCTAAAAATTATGGAATTCACTTCACTTTCATTTTTTTTCCCTATTTCATTTTTATTGTTTCAGTCAATCTTCTTCCAAGACTCAGAAAGTGTAACCGTTCATTTCAGCTGATTTTGAATTTTATTTTCTATTCTAATTAACCTAAATGAATGTTTATATTCATTTACGCATTGTCTCATGCCCTTAAAATACAAGAATAAGCTGAGATTGGATTTGATATGGCTGATCTATTATATTTATTATTTTTCTTAAAATAATTTACTTGATATATTACCTTCAGTCATTAATATAAAAGTAAGTTAAAATTTTAATTAAATTTAAAAGACTAAATAAATACTTAATATCACATATATCTTAAAATATTTATATGCATTATTAAATTATATATTTATTTATAGATCAATCAAATCAAATGAGTTTAGAAATGAATGATAAATATACAATGATTCAATGAATTAGCTTTACTAATCTCCCCACAAAAAGTCAGTCACATAAGGATACAATGTAATATTACCTAGAGTTTGATTTGCACGTTTAAACGATATCGTATATAAGTTGAGACAAAATTCCTTTCACATAGTTACCACGAAATCCGCAAGATTCCTAAACACACATGAAAAGTCTGACGTCGACGGAGGGCAAAATTGAACATCAGAAGTCAACTACCTCAGCACAGTGATCACCGGAATTATTACGGGCGAGACCAAGCACTGCACGCAGAGCCATTCCATTTCTGCTTGTCCATGCAAAAGATTTCTCGTTGCTTTTGCTTATCCTCGCCGACGAAATATTATTTGCTCAATTAAGTCCATCACCTTCTAAAAGGTTCGGTATTTTCTTCTTCAATAAAAAGCTTTGGTACTCTCTGAATGTGATGCACTGTGATTTTAGATATTTAACCCCGATTCCATGTTTGATCAGAAAATCGGACTGGTGCTACTGCTCAGATAATCACTGCTGGTCTTACCTCTTCCTATTGCCTTCCAGTCACTTCGAGCATCTGTTTCTTTCTGAATAGTTTTTTTTTCAACCGCATACGATCAAAGGCCTGTGAAATTCAGGTGATCGATTTTTTTTGGAAGAAACTTTGGAATAAAAAATGTCTTCCGATTCCGCTGTTCCTTTCCATAGAGGTCCCATCATAGTGAGCTCTCTCTCGATCACTATTCTTTCTCATTGTCATTTTCGCCTTCCTATTGGTAAAACACGCTTTCATTGGCGTGTAGTTAGACTAGGACTCACGGGAACAGAGGCCTGTTTTCCAGGTGGGATTCGGCGGGGCTGCCGTGGATCTCTTGGCAGTAGTGGCGGCTTTTCCAAAGCCCGACGACAAGATCAGAAGCACGAACCTGAAGGTTTGCTCCCGTTTATATATCAACCTGAATGTTACATTAGATAATTTTCTCATTTTCAAGAATTAAAGATTATACTGTTTGATAATTTTTTTAAGAAAATGTTATCATGTTTCTTGTTATTTTTCGTTGAATTATGTTTATAAATGTGTAAGCTAAAATGAAAGAGTAAAATTTATTTTTTATTAAATTTGCGAGGTCTTAAACTGATTATTATTGGTGAATTACTCATTTTAAATGTATTCATATATACAAATATGATAATTTCCTGGCAAAAAAATGATAATTTTAAAGTTATATTTCTCTAGTGTGCATTTTGAAATCTCATGATCAATTTTTGCTAATCAGAGTTTTTTTAAATTTTTTATGTGCTTAGCTGGATAACATAATTTCTGGTCAAAAAATGAAAGCTCAACTTTTGACTTTTTGAAAATCCGCTTCGGTTGTTTTGTGAGAAAGGAAAGGAAAAGTGGTCAACTTTTCTTTTGGTTTTCTACAAAAACAGTTGCATTGAATGAGTATAGGATCTAGAGTAGGTAATCAATGTCAAATAATGGATGTTTGGGAAAGCTTCTCAACACCCTAAAAATACGTATAAAAGTACTTTTATATCGCTTTACCAAACGGATTCACATACACTTCTACCAAAAAAAAAAATTGAAAACTTGATTAGCCAGGACTTGCGATTACCAATCGGATATTTGGCATTCGGCTCAATCTAAATCGAAATAATTTATGTAGTAAATGTTCCTGGAGTCGAGTCCGTTACTCTTCCTGCCATTATAATCGTTTGGGAATGTGAACAATGTTCAATTCGCTGGTTTGATAGGTTCAAGGCGGCGGGAACGTGGGAAACGCTTTAACTTGTGCTGCTCGTTTGGGCTTAAAGCCAAGAATTATTTCCAAGGTTTTTATTGTCATTGAATTTTTAAGGTTTATTTCTGGAATTTTTACAGTCATGTTTAACATGCCCAATGGCGGACTCAGATCCTGACTCAGAGGGTACAAACTATTTTTTAAGACTAGAAATAAGACTTATTCTTAATATCTTTTGAGAAGAATTTGAGTAAAAATTTAGTGGGTTCAAAATTAGCAAATGAGCGGGTGCAAATTAAATCACATAGTACTAATATATACTTAATTTTCTGGAAGTCAGAGGGTGCTGCTGCACCCGCTAAACTATATGCAGGTCCGCCCCCTGAACATGCCAGTTCTGTATATTGTATGGTATGCATAATGCTGCATCCACCCTGATGGTATCGATAAAATCGCTAGGTTGCAAATGACACTCAGGGAAGAGCTGTTTTGGAAGAGCTGGAAGCCGATGGAGTTGATACATCTTTTTTCGTGGTATGTCCATCCATGTCAAAGCCAGATTTTACTTCTTCACTCTGTAATTGCTGCTACTATGCTGTTTTGCTGTCTTTTGGCTTTGGCGACCAAGGCTGTAATCCAGGCTATTCTCACTATTTTTTCCTCTTGTTTTCAGGTATCCAAGGAGGGGTGTTCACCATTTTCCTACATCATCGTTGACAATCAGACGTATGTTTTTTATTAAAAAGATTTTACGCGCAGTCTATGTTGATTTTGTCATAATTGCTTATTGATGGATGTTGGATATGTAAAGTCAAATTGCGAGTTATTGAAGTTAATTTAGATGTAAGACTGAGATCTAATAACAGTCGCAAGGTTCTGCTTTATAGTCCTAACAAATAAACACACGATTCACGCAGGAAAGTTGATCCAAATCTGTTAAAATGGATAACATAGAAAGATATTATTAATGTGATACGTTTTCCATGTACGAATTCCTCCCATATAAACTGCCATGCTCAACCTAGATGATTGTAATGAATGCCTACTTGTAACATGAAATGCAGCTATTAGAAATGTATAATGCAAGTCAATTGACATAAAAAATTTGAACCTTCAGGAAAACACGTACATGCATATTCACTGCAGGATATCCTCCCATGATACCGGAAGATCTTTCAAGAGACAGTTTGTTGTCTG
>JANTPZ010008690.1:0-21350 GCA_025593235.1 Vachellia pachyceras
CAAGTAAGTATATGCAGATGTTGCGCTGCGTCCCTCCTCGGCTTGTGATTCTTTGCGCGTTCTAGAGAGAGAGGAGGAGAGGAGCAGCTCCAACCTGTGTGCGCGCGATGAGGAGCTCTGACTACGTTCGCCAGTGAGAGAGGGAGAGGGAGTAATAAAGGTGTTGCCTTTAAACAATTGTTTATTTATTTGAAGTTAATAAAGGGGAACGGCAAGCAAACGGCGAGCGAGAGGGAGAGGAAACCTGCAAACTGCTCTTGCCACGTGTCAGATGCTGATTGATGAACTGGATACTCCACCTATCCAGTACTGGACATAAGTATGCTCCTTCTTATTATCATTAATGTTTACAACTATCTTCTATTTATAACTTTAAAATGGTAACAAGTGGTCCCATTAAAAAAAAAACTCCTATATCTATTCCATTTATAATCTTAAGCCATTAATACATGGCCCAACTCCAAAAAAAAAAAGAGAGGGAGATTTAGCCTCAGGTCCCAAATAAGCAATATATTTAAGGAATTGTCCCATGGAGAAAAATATTTAATGTGAGGTCACATTGACAACATGAGGTGTTGTCAACATAGCACATTATATTGTCAATATAAGGACCTCATGTTATCAATGTGACCTCATTAAATATTTTTCTCCATGGGAACATTCCTTAAATATTTTGCGTATTTGGGATCTGAGAATAAATTTCCCAAAATAAACTCCTCCAGCAAGTAAAAAAAGCTTGAGTTGTATTGTTTTTTCCAAGCAGATATATATTTTTATTGTGGAGACAATTATATTCAAGATAAAGACAAGCATTAAATGTAAATAAAAACTTCTCCCAATATATATATATTTAAATCTTAATTTACCACATGAGCTAACAGTTCCTAGACTTAATCCGATGACGGCTCGTGTTGTTTATTTTGGGTGTATTGCCCCGGCTCTCTCTGCTTGGGTAACTTGCTAGCCTTTGGACATTTCCATTGTTTTTTTTTTTGTGAAAAAAAGGAGTGAATCAGACAACCATGAATGGATCTTACTCTTGTGGCTGTGGTTGTTGAGGAAGTGAGAAATTTCCATCGCTCTTGTTTCCATTTCAAAGCTTCAGTGTGTCAAGGTTGTTTGATAAATATGTTGATGATTAGTAGGCAAATCAACTAGGAGGAGTAGCAGCGGAATTCTGTTTGGAGAAAAGAGTTTATGAATTTCGAGATGCTTTTACGAATTTTAAGATACCTTCTGTTTTGGCTTGCGTGTCAAATGTGAAGAAGTTCCCAAACAAGCAAAATAATTGTTTATACAATTACCTAATTATTGGGTCAGATTCAAGATCAAGAGCTTGTTTGGTTTCTCTTCCTAAAATCTACGTTTGATTTCGAAACATGGGTTTTACCCCAAAACCTGGATTTTGTCTAAGTACTTATATTTTCAGAAAAGCTATTTTAGATATAAAACCTCGGTTTGAAACCTAAGTTTTGAAAAAGTTATTTTCTTGTTAAATCATATTCTCTCTTGTAATAAATTTTCTCTTTCCTTTTTCCTACCTACTTTTTGACTTGAAATCTGTAAAAGTGATTCTCTAAAATATATTTTTCAAAACTTAGGTTTCACTTTGAAATTCATAAAAACCATTCTCAAAATGACTGTTTTAAGATCAAAGTAGTGACCATGTGGGAAACATTCAATCTCATCAACAACACCAACATGACACTTGATCCATTGGTGGATCAGAGCTCTTACATGACAATCATGTTTAAAAAAAGGCTAAAGTATACTTTTAGTCCTTTAAGTTTGCGTCAAGTGTCATTTTAATCCTTTAAATTTAAAAAGTGCACTTTTAGTCCCTCAAACTTAACGCCGTTAGTTTCTCTTAACGGAAAATGCTGATTCATCAAATTTAATCGATAACTGTGCAATAAAACGTTCACAAATCATACTTGCATTTTAATTATAACTTAATAATATAATAAATTTGATATTTTAAATTGTGTAAAATAAAAAACTATCTAAAATAGTGGCGTTAAGTTTGATGAATCAGCCATTTCCGTTAGGAGAGACTAACGGCGTTAAGTTTGAGGGACTAAAAGTGTACTTTTTAAACTTAAAGGATTAAAGTGAAATCTGACCCAAACATAAAGGACTAAAGGTATACTTTAGCCTTAAAAAAAGAGTGATAAAAGAGAATGGAAATACTTTGTCAATGAAGATATTCACTTAATTTAATATATAAAAATACAATACAATATAATATAATAAATACTTTCTCAGTTACCTAAGAAATAAATTAGGAAAAATTTGTCACCAAATATAAGTAACACTACAAACCTTCGTAAATATTTAATTTAAGGCTAAAATATACTTTTAATTCTTTATATTTGTGTTAGGTTTCGTTTTAGTCCTTTAAGTTTAAAAAGTACACTTTCAGTTTTTCAAACTTAATGCCGTTAGTCTCTCTTAACGGAAATTGCTGACTCATCAAACTTAACGTTGTTATTTTAAATCTTTTTTATTTTACACAATTTAAAATATCAAATTTATTATATTATTAAATTAAAATTAAAATGTCAATATGTTTTTTTCAACGTTTTATTGCACAGTCATCAATTAAATTTGATGAGTCAGCAATTTCCGTTAAGAGAAACTAACGGTGTTAAGTTTTAGGGATTGAAACTGCACTTTTTAAACTTAAAGGACTAAATGAAACCTGACGCAAACATAAAAGACTAAAATTATACTTTAACCTTAATTTAACGTGATGATAACAATACACTTCATAATGTATAATTATTCATATTCAATCGTTTAGTGTTTTACCCTTTTCTCTCCTCTATAATCCATACTATTATATTTTTTTATATTAAACTATTTTATTATATACACTCTATTAGAACAATTTTTTATAGACCGAAGCATATGTTTGGTCTTTAAATTTATATTAAATTTTAACTTAATCCCTTAATATTAAAAAATGCACTTTTTTTAACATTGTTAGTTTTATTCACAAAAATAATAGTTCAGCAAATTTAAATAATAATAAAACATAATAAAATTTTAAAATATAAAATAATCATGTTAAAAAATTAAAATTTTGGCATATTTGGTAATATAATAACATAATTATCTTTTAAATTTTTTAAATCAACATTTTTCGACGTTAAAAATAAATAATTAAATACAATTTTAAAATTTAAACAATCAAACTAAAACTTAATGTAAATTTAAAGTAATATATATCCTTTAGTCATTTTTAAAACATAAAATTATTTGTGTTAAAAAAATTATTTCTTAACATAAATATTTGATGCTTATATTAGATGAATAATTTGTTGGCTATGCACGTTTATATTTTTATTAAAATAGTTTTATTTGATGGATCATAGAATTTTATACTTTTTAAAATTAACATTAAAAATTACTTTTTATAGTAAACACCGCATGTTGAAGAATTTTATCATATTTATAACTAGTAGAACCTTTCCACGTCAGTCTGAGAAAGTGACGGAGAAGTGCTCTTACTATTTATAAAGTTAATGTGTTTGTTTGGAATAACGTTTCCAAAAACCAAATGCATGTTTAACAGTGTTTTCTGTAAAACGAGATAATCTCCTCCACATATTTACCTCAGCTTGCGTAAAAATACTTCTTTACTGCGTTTTCAAACGGGTTCAATATGTGAAAGAGATTATTTAAAGTTGTGAAAAAAACATTGTTGAACGTAAAGTTCAAACGTTCCAAACAAACACTGTGTCCGTTTGGGAACGCGGTAGATAAGTACTTTTACACAAGTCAATGTAAATATGTGAATGAGATTATCTCATTTTACAAAAAAATATTGTTAAAAGTGTTTTTAGGAAGAAGATAAACTTTTTCAAACAAACACAATTGTAAATTATTTTTGGAAACGCGATTCAATGCCATGCTATGTACGATGAGTGATTCAGATGGCATTATGAAAAGACTTGTTCCCTGCTGCTGGCCCCTCTGGATTCTGATTGCTGAGAATCACAGAAATGAAAATAAGCGAGACATTCATTTTCCGTCGTCCTCTGCTTATTATCCCTTTCCTTGCTTCTCATGAGGCCTAATTTTCTCGAATGCAGCATGACCCCTTCTTCAACATGACCCTTCCCCTCGGAATCCCCCATGACCATGAAGAACGACCAAGAGCTTGATCATCTCCATCACCACCAGCGAGACCTGGAAATCCTCAAAGCCGTCGCCCAGGCTATATACAGTCGTTCCGGCAATTCTAGGCCCATCAGTGAATTCGATGCTCATCGTCGAAATTTCAAATTCAAGCCTTCAAGGTTCCAACTCCAATCAGTCACCGCCAAATCTTCAACCATGGAGGAACCCGGCGTCGCTCCCTCCTGGGATTTCAACCAGTCGCTTTGGGACTCATACGAGCTCGTTACTGTCTCACGAAGGTTAGAGACAGGCTTAGGTTTAGATACTGATGACCCCTTTGCTGTTTCAAGTTTGAGTCGATTCCTTAGGCGGCGTAGGCAGGAGAGTAAGAATAGCCTTAGGAATTTGTTCAATCAAATGTCTTCTCGGAGATTTAATGACAACCAAGTCCCGCGCGAAAAATAACACTTGAAGTTTCATCTCTGAAAACTTTAGACATTTCGTAGGGGAAAAAATCAAGCTCCGGAAAAACCAATGAACAATTTATAAAAATCGTCGGCCAATTCTTCATCGTATTGTACTTTCAAAACTCCGCAATGTCAAAGTTCGATATACTTGCATCAACATTATGATTTTGCCAATCCAAATCCTCTGTCTTTGTGGATGATGATTGTTTCTGCATATAGTTTTGCCTTTTCAATTTGGTATTTGAAAATACTGTCACATGAGCATGCTGGCTTAGTTTTGAAATGACCAGTAAACCGGTTCCTCTGTGGCTCACCCAGAATATGCAACTTAACCATTAGAAATCAACTTTCTAGGATAGAGAATTGGAGCTAGCCTTGCCCATTTGGTCACATATTAAGTGGTAGGATTTAAACTGAGCATATGCTGAATTATTCTTATTTCAGTTGTCATCAGTAGAACATCTATCTCATAAAGAGTGTCTATGTGACAGGCTGCAACTGCAAGATCAACACCTGTAGCTAGTTGATGGTCATGTGGTTCATATAAAGAGTGTCTATACATATATGGGTGAGAACTGAGATTCCTGAAGATGAATTTTGGTTGGAATCATGTATGCTTGATGTATAACAGGCCTAAAAGTTATAAAAATATAGCACCTATGCTTTTTATTTCATTAATAAGTTACAGCACCCCATATGTAGAAGAGTGGTGTAGACTGTAGAGTAACAAGAGTGTAAGGTAGAGCTAGGCAGGCATTTTATTCATACAACTGAAACAAGCATCCATTTAGTAATGGTGACCGACTTATTGATAATAATATATGACCTGCCTAGCAAAATCACTGATGCATGTTGTTGGTGTGGACATGGTGGGGTGAGCTTAGTCCCTGTAGGTCTTCCACCTGTACAACTTGCTGCCCCTTGGGTTACCATATCGGTCGGCATCGGTCTCCTCGTAGACAACCTCGGTGTTGCCATAGTTGTCAGCTCGCTCATACTCTACCACCTCAACCCTCTCTCTTTCCTCAGGGTGGTGGTGGTGGTGGTAGCGAGGTCCCTCCTCTCCCTCATACACATCCCTCTTGTTGAAGGCTGCGTAGGCATTAGGGTACCTGGGGACATCAGTGAGAACACTAGGAGTCCTGTGGACATGTGAGATGTGGTTGTGGTAGTCACGAGAGTTCAACATTTTTGCTGTGTGTGTGTGTATTGGATATGTTAATCACAGGGCACAAGACACAATTAAGAGGTTGCTGAGCAGGGTGATATTTATAGGCAGGGTAATTGCAAATTCTGGTGTTTGGATTTGTTCTCCTCTCAAGTTGATGAGATTGAATCGAAATTGAATCTAATTCCCTTGGCCTAGTCTCTTTCCAACAGTACATTCCGCCTGAAATATGGAAAAAGATGGTGGGAATTGGGATTCCATGGAGAGTGTATGAATACATGCCAGAGATGTGATGAAGATGCAGGAATAGAGAAGGGTACACTAATTTGGGTCGCACAGGTAACACATGTTCCTGCATACATACAACCCCTTTATTCTTTCCTCTATTTGCATGTCAATTTCAGCACAAATATTAGGAATAAATCGGATTTTCAAATCTCTGAAAGGCATATATCTAAAATCTGTAAACTGTTAGGTACAGGTAATGTAACTCATGTTCACATTATGCGGAAGGTGATATACAATGTAATTAGTGTAGTTGTTTGTGTGTATGCACTAAAAAAACAGTACATATGTATAAAATGCGAATTACAAAAATAAATAAATAATTGAAAATACATACATCTGGTCGTTGGTATAAAATCCATTTAACTAATTTAAATAGAGTATGGAAGTTAAATAAATTAATTATAGCATATATTGCATAACCTCTCTGGAACAAATTGGTTAAGAGAAAAACTATAAATAAGAATACTTTGAAGTAATTTATTTAGATTCACATATCCCTCCAAATTAATCATCTGGGTGTTATATTGAGAATAAAAGATAGAATTTTCCAAAATTTTTATATTACCGCATGTGTGTTAATTAATTTATTTATTTTTTTGTGAATAAAATTATATTATAGAAGTTTGGCTTGAAAGGAAGTTATTTTGAAAATAGCTTTTACAGATTTCGAGGTAAAACTTAAGTTTTGAAAAATGATTTATGTTTGAGAACTTATTAGCTTTTATGGATTCCGAGGCAAAAAAGTTGGTAAGAAAGAGAAAAAATGAAAAGTAAGAAACATGAAATAGAAGAAAAAGTAGGAAAGAGGAAAGAGAATAAGGAAAAAAAGTAGAAAATAGGAAAGATAAAGAAGGAAAAAAGTAGGAAGGAAGAAAGAAGAAAAAGTAAGAAAGAGAAAATTTAGGTTTCTAACTGAGATTTTGTAATCAAAATAGTTTTTCTTAAATTTTTTTTTGCTTGAACAAAGCCTAAATTTTAGAGTAAAATTTAAAATTAAATCTAAGTTTAAGAAACAGGATGCAAACAAGCCCTAAGGCTAAGTCTCGTCATGAATGTGAGAAAACATGATGACACGTAATCGCAATTCACAGATTCCTAAAAATGGGGATTAGCAGCATAATGATGATGAGAGATAAAGGAATATTGGCGATATTTGATTAGTGTTGTCATGGAACTGCTTTTGTTTTAACCACAGCCATGGAACACGTTCTTGATTTGAAATTAAATTAAATTATCTTCCAGATTGAAGCATGTTTCCCAATCCATTCTTAACTTTGTTATACTGACTCAAGTTAAGCAAATTCGTGACACAAATGTAAATTTGGACGGTAAAGATCAATGAATAGCTCTTAAAAGTATATAATTAATTAAAATGTAAAAATGATAATAACATTATTCATAATATTTAAAATTCAAACTATACTCAGCAAAATTTTGTTTTAGGAGGTATATATATAAAGAGACCAATTATAATCAAATTCCAAAAAAATTATTACGAGTTTAAAAGCAAAGGGACATTATTTTATGGTTAAAAACGGTAAACTCAATAAGTAAATTCATTAATTTAATCAAAATTACAATTAGTACGAGTTTAACACTGAGTTGACACATTTTTAAGGTAGAATCTTAAAAACGTTAAATTCGGAGAGTCAACTCAGCAAATGGAACATAATATCCCATTTGAAAAAAAATCTCATCCGTCCAGATTCTAATACTTTTGAGAATTGGTGTTATTAACTATTGGAAAATGCCTTTTTGACAGCTGGGCGCATTTATCTGTCAATTATAATATATGATATATATATATATAACTAAATACGTAGAGTCATGGTAATTTTTTTTTTTTATCAAAGAGTCATGGTAATTTATGAAATGGAAACTTGTGTTGATTGATGTAACTGCTTATAAAGCTAACATGTCAACATTAATCATATGATGTTGATGATAATAATTGTAGCTATTATACTCAATTTAAGAATTCTGAATGTTGGATTATCGATTACGTCATAAACCAAAATTCTAATTTACATTCGAAGGTATATGCATATTTAATGTTTGATAATGCTTTAAATGAGATTATCTTAATTTAAGCTATACATATATTTTAGTAAAAAAAATATCAATTTTATTACCAAGTGATATTTCACTGTTAAGAAATTGGGTGACATATATGAATGGAAGAATCAATAGAATCATGGCTAAAAGGACAAGCTATTTGGACAAGACCAAACCTATTAGTGCTGATTTATTCATTAACCTTAATTAATCTTTACACAAGAAATCCATAACTGAAACCAATTGAACTGTATACCATTTTAAACTTCCAACTACTTACTTAAATGTTTAAAGTTTCTATTAGACACCATTGTTCACTCCAACATGAGTTGTTGAGGAAGAAGGCAGCAACAAAAATAAGAATTTGTAAAGATAAAGCAATAATAACTTTATTTCACACAAATTAATCATCTGAATTATTACCTACTTGAAAAATGACTTAGGGTTTTGGAACCACGATACAAAATCTAGATTTTATTGCAAAATTTAGGTTTTATCCAAACACAACAAATTTTCTAAAAAGCTATTTTGGATATAAAACCTTGGTTTGAAACATAAGTTTTGAAAAAGGTATTTCTTATCAAATCACGCAATCTCTTCTAATAAAGTTTCTCTTTTCTACTTTTTCTTTATTTCTATTTCCTCTTTCCTATCGTGCCTCAAACTCCATAAAAGCTAATGGCATTGTTTGGCAAGCAGTGACTTATTTTCATAAGCACGTTCAACAGTGCTTTTCCCCAAAACGAGACAATCTCCTCCAAATATTTGCCTCGGCCTGTGTGAATAAGCACTTATAAGTGGCTTATGGCAGTTTGCCAAACGGGCCCAATAACTTCCCAACCATAATTTTTTAAAACTTAGGTTTTACCTCGAAATTCGTAAAAATTATTCCCTAAAATCTATTCTCGAAAATCTATATTTTATCTTAGAATCTGTAAATCTTATTTTCAGACGGAGTTCTCGCATGGGATATCTCGCATATATGCAACCATATTAAAATTATATGACGCGCAAAACGACGTCGTCGAGCGGAGTTTCAGACGTTGTCTTGCTACCATACCCGACCAACGAGTTAACAACTGCCAAACGCAACATGGCGGCGATCCCAACATCTCTGGTTCCCGCCAAAACCATAACGGCCATCAATACCATCCACCAATTCCCTGAAAACCCTAAATCCATAATCCTTCACAAATGCAGGAGCCGCAGGGACCTCAGCCAAATCCATGCCCACCTCATCAAAACCCGCCTCATCTTCAACCCTTCCGTCACCGAGAACCTCCTCGAATCCGCCGCCATCATTCTTCCCAACGCTATGGACTACGCCCTCTCCATTTTTCGCAATATCAATGAACCCAAATCTTCCGCTTACAATGTCATGATCAGAGCCCTCACCTACCAGCAATCCCCTGACCAAGCCCTTCTTTTGTTCAAGCAAATGTGTGCCTGTGCTGTACTTCCCGATGAGTTCACTTTCTCCAGTGCCTTCAAAGCTTGTTGCAAATTGAAAGGCTTGGTCGAAGGCCAACAGATTCATGCCCATGTCGTGAAACGTGGGTTTCAGTCGTATGGGTTTGTCGAGAATACGCTAATTCATATGTATGCGGTATATTCTGATATGGAGGTTGCTCGTATGGTGTTCGATGGAATGGCTGAACGAGATCTTGTTGCCTGGAATGCATTGTTGGCTGGGTTTGCCAAGAGGGGATGCTGGGAAGAGGTTGTGAGCTTGTTTCTTAAGATGCGGGAAATGGATATCGGGTTGGATGAGGTTACTATGATTACTGTTTTAACGGCGTGTGGTAGAGTAGCTAATCTGGAATTGGGAGAGTGGATTGCTCAATATATTGAGGCAAATGGACTGAAGGGGAATATTAAGTTGACAACTTCGCTTCTTGATATGTATGCAAAATGCGGTCAAGTGGACACAGCTAGAGGACTGTTTAATCAAATGGCGCGGAGAGATGTTGTTGCATGGAGTGCCATGATATCCGGGTACAGTCAGGCAAATAGATGCTATGAGGCTCTTAGTTTGTTTAATGAGATGCAAAAAGCTAATGTCGATCCTAACGAGGTTACCATGGTTAGTGTACTTTACTCTTGTGGGGTTCTTGGTGCTCTTGAAACTGGTAAATGGGTTCATTTCTATATCAAGAAAAAGAAACTGAAGCTCACCGTTACTCTCGGGACTGCGCTCATAGACTTCTATGCGAAGTGTGGCTTAATAGACAATGCAGTTGAAGTTTTTGAAAAAATGACTAAAAAAAATATCGTCTCCTGGACGGCGATTATCCAAGGTCTAGCTAGTAATGGCGAGGGAAGAAGAGCTCTGGAGTTTTTTCATTTGATGCGGGAAGCGAAAGTTGAGCCAAATGATGTGACTTTTATTGGCGTTCTTTCTGCTTGTAGTCATGTGGCTCTAGTTCAGGAAGGTCGAACACTATTCCTCAGTATGAGCAAGGATTATGGAATTGAACCAAGGATAGAACATTATGGTTGTATGGTCGATATCCTCGGTCGAGCTGGTTTACTGGATGAGGCACTTCAGTTTATAAAAAACATGCCTATGGAACCCAATGTAATAGTTTGGAGAACACTATTGGCTTCTTGTAGAGCACATAAAAATGTTCCAATAGGCGAAGAATCATTTAGACAGATAATTCAATTGGAGCCGGCTCATAGTGGGGATTACATACTTCTGTCCAACATATATGCCCTAGCGGGAAGAACTGAGGACGCTTTGAAAGTGAGATTTCAGATGAGAGAACTGGGAATTGAGAAATCACCTGGTTGTAGCTTGATTGAGCTGGGAGGGGTAGTTCATGAGTTCTTTTCTGAAGACGATGGACATTCTCATTCAAAAGTTATATACAGGGCAACTGAAGAAATGATCAAAAGGATCAAGTTAGCTGGATATGAACCGAACATTGGCGATGCAAGGATAGATGCAGAGGAGGAAGCTAAAGAAACCTCCGTATCTCACCATAGCGAGAAGCTGGCTATTGCATTTGGTCTTATTAATACTAAGCCGGGTTCTACAATTAGAATATCAAAGAATCTTAGGATTTGTACGGACTGTCACAATGCCACGAAAATAATATCAAAGGTGTATAAAAGAGAAGTCATTGTCAGAGATAGGAATAGATTCCATCATTTCAAAGAGGGATCATGTTCCTGCAACGACTACTGGTAAACTCAAGAGCCTAGATGTCCAAGATCAGGACGATTGATTATTCATGCAGGTCAAATTTTCGTAGGTTCTAGGTAGGGGGCTAGAGTGGTTTGCTTGGCCTGGTCTTGTCTTGCCTATAATTATTGATCTCTTCAGTGAGCATAGTCATTATGTGCCGATTCGTTCTACATTCCAATCAGTTTATTTTCATAAAAGCTTTCATTTGGAAAGATACATGCTTCAACTTGCGAGGGAAGCATGCCGTATTTAAGATGATCGAATAATCGTTCTTATGGTTTCTACAATCTTGGGGTGACAAAAGAAGTTAACGGCAGGCGGCGTGTCAGCTCTATCACATGAAACGCTAGCAGTTGCTATATTGTCTTGACTAATCTCAATATATTTTTATTTGCTACTGCTAGGCACCTTAAAAAAAACTGTCACCTCAAATCTAGGATTCATGGATTATACTAGGCAACTCAAGATAATCCATGTGAGCCTTGAACATCCCATATGATCTTCATTCCTATTAATTGGCTGTTGTTGAGAAGTCAATATCTTATCAGCTACACCGACACTCCACAGCACTTGAAGTAGCTTTCTATTGGTTATAATCCTCATATCGATTATGATTGATGAGCCGCCAACCACCTTGACAACAAATAATGAGCAATCAAGTCAGATGGAGAATCATCTACCAAAAAGCTCAGTCTTTAACTCGAGGGAATTACGCTACTTCTGTATTACATCGAGGCAACTCATACCGCTCAACGTAAAACTTCAAGTCTAATGTTACTTTGATCTCTATCAACTATATGGAAAATACTTCATCCGGTTTTAAATATAAAACCTCATTTCTAGGATGAATAATGTAAAGGACAATCTTGATTGAATAATGCTCCCCACTGTGACTGAAAGTCTAGTGTAGAATGTTACCACCACAAGAGTTATAATTTAACATGCTAGAACGATAGGTGGAATTCTTGCAACATTTATAGATGACAATGCTAATTGGTATGATTGAAATCCTACACTTAAATCTGCATCAGATGAAATGCAGGGTGGGTTTAATAGACAAACAGAGAACCAATTTTCACTGGAAGGGTAAAGGTATCGTTTCGGACATTTTACCGATTGCCAAAAAGATCTGAGTGAACTAGATTTTTACCTAACCTCGTTTTTATCTATTTTTTCTCCCCTGAGGACGATCTATCTTCTTATTCAATTATTAAAAGCATTGGTTGAAGCAACAAAGAAAGCCATTAGACTTAAGTTCCTCCTTTCCTCTGGGAGTATCCCCCGTGCTGTCAAATTTAGCCATCAAAGAACTCGTGCCGGGGGACTCTGGTGCGAAGATGGTATTCTCAGAAGTGAATATCCTTGAAGGAATGATCGGTTTAGGAGGTGAAACAGTGTAAAGATAATTGAGCAGCATTTGGATTATCTGGGTGAAGTTGGGCCGGGCATTCGGGTCTTCTTGCCAGCATGAAGTTAGAATTGCAGCCAATACTTCAGGGAGATTCTCCGCACTGGGTCTAACATTCTGAAAACACAAGGAGTACTTCAAACAACTAGGCAAATAAAAGCATACAGGGACTTGGAGAAAAATATTAGATAAGAACATCTAGAGAATAAAACAGATGTATTTACTTTAAAGGCTGCTGCATAAGCTGCCTGGAGATTTGACATGCCTTCAAAGGGTAGTTTGTTATGTAGGAGCTCCCACAGCACAATTGCGAAGCTATAAGCATCCACTTTATGGTTGTAATGCTTCTTCTCTCCCTGCTTCAGTGTGACAGTGCTATATAACTGCAATTTTCAGTTGATGTAATCACTCCATGCTCCTTACATCCGCACAGTTCAAAGAAAAATATAAATACAGAGAAGGCACATGCATTCCATAAGAGTACCTCCGGAGCCATCCAACGGTAAGTTCCTGTTTCAGCAGTCATCATCTCTGTCAATGACTCCTCTCTAGCTAAGCCAAAATCTGCTAGCTTGACTGTTTTCTGGTCTTCAGTCAAGAGCAAGTTTTCTGCATTTAAAAAATAAAGAAAAAATTCAGTATGTATATGATTTATGTTTGAACAAGTTGTAAATTAAGATGAGCAAGGTTCAGTACTACACGGCTTATCGCAATTGTTCATCTTGTTATGCTGTGACTCATTGGATAATTTGAGGTGTTTAGAGGATGTTGAAAGAATTGTGTGGTAAATATATGCTATGATGATGCTAACTTTTCAGAGGGATGACAATATAAAGAAGACAAGAGAACAAACTTATAAAGTTATATCATATACTTCATTATTGAATCAATTTTAACTCTATTTGAGTATCATGTCTGAAGGAACATGACAAAACTGTTTGCACACAGTTAAAGATTTGTTATTTCAGTTATATGGATATAAAATGGAAACATAAGCCTCCGGATCTATTTCATGTTCTTCCTTCACTGCTCTGTAAGATGAAACAGCCACCAAAGAGATAACTCATACAGTAGTATATTGCTTAAAAATTGAGAAAATAACAATTTGAAACCAAATTACATATCTTGGTAACTTTTATAGTTTTTGCATAGTTTCTCATTACTTGCATAGAAATTTTAGTAGATCATAACATGTTTCATAGTGAAGTTATGACTTTTCATAATGTTACAACTACAATAGCATGCAAACTGAACTTAGTAGTCTGATGTAAAATGGGTGATTTATTGCAGAAAGAAGATCATAGAAATTATACCAGGTTTCAGGTCACGGTGTATGATCCCATGAGAATGAAGGCACTCCATAGCACGAGCAATATCAAGGGCAAAACCAATAGCAACATGTGTGTCCAAGCATTTTGGCCGCATATTAAGCAAATACTTACGCAATGTTCCTCCCAGTAAGAGTTCAGTGACTATCACCATTACAGGCTCCTTGCAGGTACCGACAAACTGTTAATACACACGGTGACAACTTTTACTGTCAGGTGTTGCCTCTAAAAGTAGTCTTTTGTTAGATGATAATCTATCTATTGTTGCTTCATTGACGAGTAATAGGCACAAAGCATAAGAATCAGGGAGAGTCTAGACCTAAATCCAACCTTCACCAAGTTTTTGTGTTGAACTCTAGACAACATTGCAACCTCCCTAGCAAATCTGGCTTCTCTCTTGGCTATTTCTTCTGCAGTTTCCCCTTTATGCAAAATCTTGATTGCAACCGTCTGGTTTTGGTATCTGAAACGAAGCCAACAAATGGTAGGGTAAAATATCTCTGCAACATAAAAACCTATATGAAAGCAATTAGAGAAAATCCCAAATCTTCGAGAAGCCTGATTAAAGTTCATGAGTGATAGAAGCTTATGCTCAGCCTTCAAAATCACTATTTCATCTGAAGCCTGAGCAATGAAGGCTTAGGTAATCAAACAGTGGACTGCAATTGATTGCTGACACCCACCGAGCAAGTGCCATTTTGCTCATCAAGATGGAATTTGTGAACTCTGCAGAACAAATGAAATATTGAATTTTCGGAAAAAGCAAACTTACTTGCCCTCGTAGACTTTGCCATGAGCTCCCTCTCCAATTCTGGGCCCAACATACAGGAGCCTAGGATCAATTAGCCACTTTGGGTCCAATCTGAGCTCATCCACAGAATAGAACCCACCTCCAGATTCCATTTTTTATGTAATGGAGAAAAATATTCAAGACATGTATCAACCAGTAAAAATCCAGCAGCCACCGTCAGACGAGAACCCTAAAGAGACACCATTGGAGGTCTGATTCGCAGAGCAGATGGAATTGCTGACATGAAACAGAGAACTGTACAAGACATGCTCTGAAGTGTGTTCTTCTGCAACTGAGAATCAGAACCACATCTCGAAAAGTGAGGCCCCTAGATCAATACTCATTGATGATTTGCATTTCCTTGGGGAGCCAAGTGCATGGAACCCACATACTTGAAAGAGAAAGGGAGAGAGGGGAGAGGGAGAGAGGGGTGACACTGACAATAAACGCAGCAAAGCCCAAAGCCCAAAATGATTTCTTGAAAGTTCGTGGGAGCAAAGAGAAGAATCCCTGGAAAAGAGAGGATGAGTAGGAATCTATCACTAATCCCACATGTAAAAACGAGGTATTTTTAAGCGATTGAATGTTAACACTCGCCCCAAGAGTGCTTCATCAATTCTGTGATCCAATATTTATGTTAATGTTATAATATTGTGATCATGGGAGTTTGCTTTGCTTCATCACGAATGCTTGATCAGCAGACAGAATCATAAATATAAGGATTAATACAGAATTTAAAGGAAGGCAAAAGAAGCTCTTTTGGGACGGGAGATAGGTGTCCTTAGGAGGGAAGAGGGGTTTGAAGAGCGTGTGAGCCATAAAATAATCAAGGGCACGTGGAAACTGATCTTGGCAACATGTGATCACCCGATTTACAAGCAACATCTTGAAAGGGGAAAATAACGGGTAAATGATCCCGATGTTCCAAGGAAAATTATCGAATCGGGATACGAATCGTGAATCAGAAAATTTATTTTTTGAATCGTGAATCGTAAGATTCTTTATCATTTTTTAAGGATAACATAAATATAATTTTCACATAAAAGATATAAAATTTATATTTCATAAATTCATAAAATTATGATTTGAAGAGTAAATAAATAATCTCTAAGGTCAATCGAAATCATTAAAATAGTAAAATTACCGTTGAACCTCAAAATTCGAAACTAAAGTACTAAACATAGAAGTAATCACTCTCATTATCTCCTAGATCAATGTCATTGGAACACTTGTACAAGCATTAACATTTTGTTGAATTCTAGCCAAATGATGTTTCATCCTAGCCACACCACCCCAACATCTATATGAGCAGTAATTGCACTCAACTAAAAGTCTATGAGGAGAAACACTCTTACAATAATTCTAAGTAATATCTATTTCTTTCTTTCTTTTTTATTTTGAGTCATTGTGTCCTCCACCAAAATATCACATAAAAAAACCAATAACAACCAACAATATTTGAAGAGTTTGGAAAGAAATATGCCTACCAAAAAAAATAATACGTGGGACCATATAAGTAGAAGCTTGTCGAGGAGCAGATAAAAAAAAGGCGTTAAGTGCACAGTTTTTATTCATTGATTTTTTTTAAAAAAAAAGAGACCTGAGTGCACGGAGCTCACTGTTTTCTCCTCCAATGAACTTGGACAGTTTTATGAATTTTTAAGATCATTTTATGATTAATTTTATTGTTTGGGATCTCTGGGTAATTTTTTCAAAATAATATATCTTACATCATCTTCCCCATCTCTTGCTTATCTTTTAACTGTTGACTTAAGGTTATGATTAAAGAAATCATATATATATAGAGAGAGAGAGAGAGGGGTGGATTAAGAGCATTTTTCTCCCAAGTTATCTTTGAAGAAACACTAAGTTTTTATCAAATTATTAATTGGAACAATACCACTTCTCAAGTGTCAAAATCATTACAATATCATTCTTTAACTGAAAGACATTGACACCAATTATTAACTTCATATTGACTTTGATTTAAAAAAGCATTTATTTTTATTGTTAAATATTCACAGAAGAGTAATAATTAGCTTCTTCCAAATTAATCATGTAGAGCAATTAGTGACTTTTTGTTTTCATGGAAACATGTGGCATTATATGTATGGTGTCACATGTTTTGCCATTTGGCTTGTCAACTAAGAACTTAATAAAAGAAACAATTTGTCAACCTATGATAAATGCCCATATAACCTTATGATAATATAGACAGACATAACATGTGACGGTACTAATACTAGTACATGTTGATAAACATTTTACAGATAAAATACTCTAACAATGATGTGACATATTTCAGTTAAAAAAAATAGGGATGTCAATTTCTCCACGTTATCGAATCTTATTAATCATAGAGAGCCAATTACTCGTATATAAATATTTTTTGAGCAAAAGATGCTGGCTAAAAAGTCAGTATTACAATAATTTTAATATTTGAAGGATAACATTACTTCAATAAATATTTTAGGATACCTAATATTCATCATCTCTTTGATAAATATTTGGGAAATTTACTATCAGATCATAAATAGAGGAATTAATGAACAAAAGGTCACAAGGGTTGGTAAAATTACCATAAGGTCCCAAAAGTAGCTGGTCCAGTTATTATTAATAACATCACCGGCTGTCAATAACAACCAGACTGGCTACTGCTATGACCTGATAGTAATTTTACCAATCTTTAAAATATTTTGTTCATTAATTCTTCTTGTTGGGAGCTAATTGTAAATTTCCCTAAATATTTTAAGATACCTAATATTCATGGCGAAGATATACTTAATACATGTGTGCATTTATTTATCCTTTTTCTTCTTTTGGCTTCCTATGTATGTGTATATATGCACATGAGCACATCTACTCATTGTAAGCGTGTGTACAAGCGTAGGCCCGCATTTATTTATTTTTAATAATAATGGAATGGTCGTTACAATTTTTCTTTAACCGGAAATCACTGTAATTAATAATTCTCAGTGAAATTAAAATAATGAGTGGGAATTTCTTTTAAAAAAATTGAAACACACTAACCTTAATGCCATGTCTATGTCTAGTTACCAGAATACTTTTATAAAAATAAGAAAGAACGACTTTTGCTTGAATGAAATATAATAGTGTCTGGCATATTATAAAAGAATGAATGAATTATTTTACTTCATTAGTCATAATTCAGTTATTTGTATCTTTTGTGTGTGTGTGTATAGGAATTGAGGGAGTATTTGGGTTTGGGCAGAGTGAGAATTTGAAAATATATTAAAACTGTGCATTATTTTTTTTATACACTTGAAAATGTGCATTATATTAACTTGCGTTTCAGCCGAGAACTCATAGCCATAGGTGGGAATGAGCTGCCTGCACATGACAACCAATACAGACTTTGAAGCATAGAATTGCTTAATCTGTGGAAGCTTTAGACTCATTGCTCAACTGCCACATAAATCCATGACGTGATCATTCCATTTCTGAGAGTATGTTATAAATATATATATATATATATATTCACTGTTTTCTGGATTCTGTTTTGTTCATCTAAAAGACAGGTGTTTTACCCGCTTGGAATTGCAACACAAGAACGCAATATACCAAACAAAAAACAACTGATGTTGCCTCTTGAATTTGTTTCGAGCGACTTCCATCATCTCTTTGGTGGTTAATTACAAGTTAAAACATGTATTGGAATGAACAAATATTTATTTATGTAAAAAGAAAATAGCAACAATAATGAAATAGTCTCGTACAGATGTTGATTCTCTTCCTTTTTTACCTTTGATAAGGTCAGCGGAGGGCAGCAAAGCAGCTGAGCAGAGCGGCACAGGCCAGAGCGAAGAAGCGCTTGCGTTTGAATATGAGAGGGACGAAGTAGCTGGTGACTTCACCGGTGAGGCCTCCTCGCCGGACCAAGACGCGGCGGCGATTTCCGGCGAAGGTGAGGAGCACCAACACGGTGATCCAAGCGAGCATGGTGGCTCGGAAGGCCATGATGAGCCAGGCCAGTCCCAGAATGAGAGGCGGCAGCAGCAGCGACCATCCGAATTGGGATCTCCCGGAAGCGACAAGACAGAGCAGAATCGAGGAAAGTAAGAAGGTAAGTGCTATGATGGCGGTCTTCATGGATGGAGAAGGAGGAGATGGTATGGCTGTGGTTTGGAGAAGGAAGCCAATGATGAAGGAATTTGAGAACATGTGGGGCACATGGGACGAGAGGCTGCTAAGTTTTGTTTAATGGCTATTCTAATGCCCACACCCACAAAAAGTCACAATATATTATCACATCTTAGTTTAATTAATAATCAAACATCTCTGAATAAGCATTGTCTGAACCAGTGACATCGCTGTCCAGAACAAACTCTGATTCTAGTTTCATAAAGCATTGCCTTCAGTCGCAAAAAGAAAAATATTCAGATTCGTTTCAAGCTAACTGCAGCCCTTTGTTGAACTTAAAATGGATGTCCCTTTTCTTTATTCCTCGCCATAGGTATTCTCCCACCGAGACAATCTTATTTTAGACCGTCCATCACTAAACGTGAGACTACGATTTTTATTTGTCATAAGATATTAGCCCCTTCCATTACATCTAACTCAGTCTTTTCCCATACCATGACCCTGTTCTGCCCTGGTTTGAGGTGATGAGGAAATTATTAGACCTAAACTCATGAAACAGATCAGAAACAACACAGAGGTCAACGAGAATAGCCAGGGTCTCTTCACCCATTTTCGTGAACATGAAGTCAACAGCAGTAAAAAAATGCTTAAAGAAGTAACATTGTGAAAAATACCATGATTACTCTGAAAAATACAGCTAAATTAGCATCCCACAATATGATTTAAGACCAACAAAATTTGCTGTCATCAAGCAGACAGGAATCAGCAGCAAGACCAAGGAACAAGTGTGCCATGAGAGCATCACTTTATAGCTGTTCATCAAGATAAGCCTCTTTGCGAGCACTCTTAGGGGCCGTTACATATTCTGCAACGTTGCTGGAGACACCCTTCAACCAGGAGGTGCTTCTTGTTAACCAACCCATCGGGCCTTGTTCTTGCATCGCCACCCTCTCTCTCTCTTCCTCGTTTAATATGTTCACCAACCTTGTCGTCATATAATTCCTCACCTCTTGAGCCCCTTGCCTCACCACCTCTTTTGGTGGCACTTCCAGAGGGTTCTGCTCCAAGTTCAGTTTCTTCAAATTTTCCAGCCGACCAAATGCATCTGGAAGTGCACTGATCTGGTTGTTGCTAAGATCCAACTCCCTGAGGTTCATCAGATCACAGAATGACACAGGAAGTTCTTTAAGGTCCGCAAAATTACTGCCCAGGTCCAGCACCTCGAGATTGGTCAATCTTCCAAATGCACTTGGAAGTCCGTTCAACTCATTGAAATGCGCATCAAGATAGCGCAAGGATCTCATCTCACAAACAGACGAGGGAAGCGACCGAAGTTTGTTCAGATAAACCAACAGCTTCTGTAAGTTCTGTAATTCATATCCGATGTTTGTAGGCAAATACCTGAGACTGTTGTAGCTAGCATCCAACTCCACCAATGACCTATTCATTATATGATACAGATTTAAAATTTCCAGAACAACGCATTCTTCTATGAAAATAGGCGTTTCTAGTTTCTTCACTGACATCTGTAGATTTTCTGCCAACACCATCGTTTCAAAACCCTCAAGGATACGTAAATAAAAACAGACCGAAATTCAAAATTCCTGCAAGATGTGATAGTTGATCACATTCTAAGAAGCATGATGCCTTTCCATCATCTTTTACCACAGGGATCTCCAGATAAATATCACAAAGATTCTCAAGTTAACAAAGAAAAAAACAAGCGAAAATAATCACTGTAAGATTTCAAGGAAAAAATGTAATTAAAAAAATCTCACATGTGGGAAACATGACCTATGCCATAACTTATAATTGAAACTTGTTATGATACTCTTTTGTGATTATGTTTTCTTTACTGGGACCTCACAGTGACTTTCCGTAAAAAGAACGGTGCTCTTGTGAATTTGTATGTAGCATTTGTTTTTTTTACACACACACACACATACCTGCAATGGGAGATGGAGTCTGGAAGGGCGGTGAGTTTGTTTCCGGAGACATTGAGGATTTTCAACTTTCGTAGCAAGCCAATTGAATCGGGAAGTGACGCCAAATGATTTCCAGATAAGTTCAGCTCTTCAAGATTTTGCAATCCAGCCACCGCATCAGGAATCGCCTGTTATATATGTTACACACAATGCTCAGTACATATACAAAAACATCACAGCAGAACTAATCAAACTCGTCAAAATCAACAAGCGTTTGCTTCCATGCATGGGAAAAATAAATCAGAATATGATATACAGATCATATGTACGAGATATCTACAATAAACCTTCTTGGATGCGAATCAGGGTGTGATTCTGTTGATTAAGAATCTAAATATGCTTACAGCGAGCTGATTGGAGGAAACATCAAGCGCCAGCAAGCCCGAAATCCGCCAAAAGGCCTCGGGAAGCAACCTCAGGCCGCGATTCGAAAGATCAATTCGCT
>JANTPZ010008691.1:0-14235 GCA_025593235.1 Vachellia pachyceras
GTTCCAGTGCATTGATCTTTTTTCCAGAAGGATCGCTAGCAACCTAAGCCATAAAAGCAATAGCAACATACATTAGAGGACTTGAAGGATTACAAATCTTTAGACTTTTTTTTTTTAAAAGGATTTATTTTAAATCCTTAGACTTCAAAAGAAACACAGGCAATAGAAAGTTTAGTAAAAAAATGAAATCCTCAAACGTTATCAAGATATGCTACACAAGTATTACAATTCATGTCAGTAGCAGATCTGGCTCTGCGATCTCAGAATTCCATCAAATGCAATGATGCAATCCACTATTTACCAAAATAGAAGGAAAACACAAGCAGCAATGCCGATCTTTAATTCAAAAAAGAATGTAGAAATGCAAGCCGACGAAAGTAAATGGATAGTTTGAATTTTGAATATCTCTGTTTTTTAAAAGACATTGATTCAAAAAGTGGCGGGTCCTACTGGAATGTGGATCCCACTGTATCTTACCTACACTGCATCTCTCTGTTTCAAATCAAATAAACTAATTTAAATTAATACAAGTATAGAAAGCCATCTGAAAAATATTCGCAACAGTACGGAAAAATTTTCAGGTCTTATTAATGAAGACAAATGTCAAAGACAGTCTGTCAATACAGAGCCAATTTACAAACAAAGTAAAAAACACAGACAGGGTAATTTCACCGCTGTACACAGAATAACTATGTGCACGGTGGCAACAACTTACTTTTTAGATTAGGAATGCATTTTGGACTCAATAATCTATTAACATGTAGAGTCTAACATTTATTAACTACTTCCTTCAAAATGCATTTAGAGTAAAAAACTTTTTTTAACAGAATAAATCCATTCTAAATCCAACATTTATCTATCCATTCTACCAAGATGCATCCAGGGTATTCTCCCAACGATTCCCAAACGGTCACAACTTATCACATAAATTGAACAGTGCTAATGGATTACTTCTACGGTCAGGACCAATCACAAAACAAGAAGATATAACCATACAAACAAGGAGATCAAGAATCAAAGGCATCATAGATCATCATCAGAGAGACGAAAAGAGAGGACTCACAAAGCAATCATCGTCGATAGTGTAGATATACTTCTTCTTAGAGACCATATAACCGAAGCAACGACAAGCGGAATCCTTGAAGGAAATGCAAGAGGCCTTGGGACCAAGCATCCGATTGATGTCATTGCGATTGTAGAGCTCGTAATCGAAGCCATCGGGGACGCTAATGGTCTTGGTAGGGTCACCGTCCTGGACAATGATGAGATGGTAAGGCTGGAAGAAAGGCCTCCACATCTCAAGGAAATCGAGGTTCCTGATCGTTGGAATCACGATGTCAAGCTCATCCTTGAGAAGCGGCGTCGGCGCTATGGAAGCATCAGCCATAGTTGCAGTTGCAGATGAGAGAGACAGAGAGAAAAGGGCTTGTTTGGAGGAGAGTGAAAAGAGAATATAAGGAGGGAGGAGGGGAGGAGGGATCACGTGCGGGGGGAGGGAGTGTCACGTGAGGGGGCGGCGACGTTATCGGCACGAGTGAGGGGTTAATAGAGATACGTGTCCGAACGAAGAAGGCAAAGCTGACTGCTTCAAAAGAGCGTTCCCTCCGTGGTCTTTGGGATCTAATTGGTAGGTCACTCATCATCAATGAGCGATCGCGCAAAGTCTTTGTCCTTTTTTTAATCATATAATAATGGAACTTTATTGTATATTTGTTCTTGTCTGATTCTTTATTTTTTTATATTAAAATTATTGTTTTTAATTTTGTTAGAGTTACTCATCAGAAGTTATCAATTTTTTTGTTCTATTTATAAATGGTATTGTTAAATTTCTTATATAAATTTACAGTTAATATAAGCAACCGCAACCAAGTGTCCAAGTCACACAAAGTGAACTATTTATTAAAATTAGTTAAAATAAATAAATGTGTTGTATATATAATTTTTCCCCATGTTTTATACAGATGATAATTGAAACAGGGAATGAGAGTGTAATAACACGAGAGAATGAGTGAAGAAAATAAATGTAAAAGATATATAATTAATTGGGGTAAAAATAGAAATGAGATATTAAATTTTTAGATAAATACAATTCGTTGCTTATAACAAGGACCGGCCCATTTGAAATGATGTTACTTATTAAAAGAATAGGATGTAGCATAATATATATTAAATGTGAATAAAATTAAAAAATTATTGAATTTTAATATAAAGTTAATGAATTTTTAAATTTTTTTAATCGTAAGAAGCATGCTTAGAAATGATTTATTGGATTTCTGTTTATTTGTATTTATTCTCAAAATGAAAGAGTAAAAGACAACTGTTTCAAACACATGGACGAATTGAAACAAAAAGATTGAGTTACACGAATTTCCCTTAATTATTTTTGTATAATTCCTTAATTTTATTTAAAAATTCCACCAGGAAGGGCGTTAAGTTCCATTAGTCCAAAGATCCCAATTGGACTTTTAGTCACTTTGAGTTAGGCAAAGTCAGGCCAAAAAACGAAATCGGCCGAATTGAACTTTTTAGTCACTTTTATTTCTTTCTAACGTTTACTAAAATGTTTCGGGTGTTTAAATTAATATTTGTAAAGTGATTTCACATAATATTAAATAAATATGTGAGAAAAAAATACTCCTAATTTATAAACCAATATTTACAACCTCATAATGGCACAATTGATAGTGGATCTTGTAGCAAGAAATCATCTAAATATATATCATTAATTTAAAATCTGACAACAAATGAAAGTATAACAATTATCTAATAAATAACAACTTTATTTTTTAAATGACAACAACTAAGACCGTGAAAATTAATTTCAAAATTTTTTTAAATTAAATATAGATTATAACAACAGTTTAATAAATAAAAACTTTAAATTATTAGATGACGACAGTAACTAAAGCAGTAAAAACTACTTTTACTGGACAAGATTAAATAATGGGTTGACATGTAAATTTCTTGAGATGTACTCTCTCCAAAATAATGTTGTTTTGGAAGTTAAAAGAATAATATTATCCTAAAAATTTTAAAATAGGGCAATATTATCTTATTAAGTTAAAAGCTGAAGTTGACTAGTAACATTTTTTAACAGTAAAAGATAACATTGCTCCATTTTAAATTTTTTGGGGCAACATTACTCTTGACGAAAAACTTCCGGAGTAAATTTTTACTTGGATCATTTAGCTGGCACATATCTTTTTCAATTTTGTGCACTATATTTTTTACTATATGCAAAT
The DNA here is from genome assembly GCA_025593235.1 of Vachellia pachyceras. Taxonomy (NCBI): domain Eukaryota; kingdom Viridiplantae; phylum Streptophyta; class Magnoliopsida; order Fabales; family Fabaceae; genus Vachellia; species Vachellia pachyceras. The sequence continues at coordinate 3,243 of JANTPZ010008691.1, forward strand.
GTCTTTAAATTTACACATAATTCAATATAAGGCATATACATTAAAGATGAGTTACCCATGTCAAATATAGACTTGTATTTGAGTTCTCCATCAAATTTCATGTGCATTTGGGTAATAAATTTTACAAAGGAAAATTCTTTAGAATTTTTTCCTTAATTAAAGTGCATATAAAATAATATAGTCTTAAGATATAAAAATACTTATAAACTTTTATCAAAAGTGCATCCAACTCCATGTACTTTTCAAGGATGTAAAAATACATATGAATGTTCAAAATAAGAGTAAAATCGACACGATCATTAAATATAATATAACACTGTTAAATATTCATACGCAAAAATAATGTGATCCTCATCACAAAAAGTAACGATGTTAAATTATATTTAATGATTTTATCATTTTTACACATATTTTAAATGTTTATGAGTATTCTAACACCCTTGAAAAGCATATAGTTTTGTGTGCACTTTTGATAAAATTTCATAAGTATTATTGCACTTTAACCCATAATATTTATTGTAGCAATTATATCTATACGGCACATATATATATATAATTTAATTACATTGTATTGATAAAATTGAACTAATTATTATGCATTTTATATGATATTTTTGTAAATGTCAATAACTTTAATGATAATAAAACTTTCAAAAGTATTATTTAATAAGGGAAATATCATTTAAAATAATGCATGAAGATGCCTTTGCAAGTAAAGGCTACGAATAATAATTCTATATCTTTTGCCTCCTTGCTTGTAATGCTAGTTTTTGAAAGAATTTTTTTTGGAAATTTATTATCAGGTTCCAAATAGAGGAATAAATGAACAAATGTCTTAAAGATTAGTAAAATTACAATCAGGTCTCAGCAGTAGATGGTTCGGTTGTCATTAACAACCCCATCAACCGTCAATAACAGCCGGATCAGTTACTCTTGGCACCTAATGATAATTTTACTAATATTTGATATCTTTTGTTCATTAATTCCTCTATTTGGGATCTGATGGTAAATTTTTCAATTTTTCCCTTGCTTAAGACGTGTTCTAAACCAAAATGATTTGAGAAACTTTATTTGATTTATAATTTCCTAATACCAGAAAAGTGAAAAATCAACTAAATATCTTTACTCAAAAAAATTGTATACGGTAAGGACTTAAGGTGAAAATAGTGACATTAATTTCTAAAACTTTGGTTTAAGTTGATGACGAAAAATCGAAAAAATTATGACAATTGAGCTAAAGTTTAATAAAAATAAATTTTCATATGTTGAAGGTATAAAATGTGATGGATATATAATTAATTTAATATATAAAAAGGTGAAAAATAAATCAAAAGATTTTTTCAAAGAATTTTCAACTCGTGTTTGTGATGGAGTCGTTGTGTAGAACGAACGAGTCAACTAGAAAAGTCGTTGGCCATCATAAAACCAATATCGCCGGCCAGCAAATGGCCTATAATTTTTGGCTTTTAGCCACAAACTTTTATTTAATTGTTCTGTCAAATTACACATAATGATTTTTATTGGGGAATTTACCGTTAGATCTCATGTAACCCAATAAATGAACAAAAAATCTTAAAAATTGGTAAAATTATCATCAGGTCACAATATTAGCTTTCGATTGTTATTAATGATCGGTGAGGTTGTTAAAGAGAACCGGATCAACTACAATTGGGACCTGATGGTAATTTTGTCAATTTTTGAGATATTTTATTCATTAATTCATCTATTTGAAACCTGATGATAAATTTACCATTTTTATTTTAAAACTGCTGTTGTTTTTTAATTTGATTTTTGCATGAGTTGAAATATGTGCTAACCGTTTGAATATTTTTCTCTTTTTATTCTTGTAAATAAGAAAAAAATATTTTTCATATAAATCAAAAGCGATGAGTTATATTGCCTTCCTTGTCAATATCATTATATATATAATATATATATATTAGTTCTTTGTTAAACATTTGTTAAGATTCATAGTGACCATATTAGAAGAATAATTGGAATGAAATCAATTAAGAAGAAAATTATAGAAAACCATTTTAATCATTAGAATACACTATTAAAGAAGGTGATTTGATGGTGGATGAGAAAGATAGATCAAGATTGAATTATTTAAAAAGCATTAAAGGGAACACTTGATGAATTTATTGAGCAAAATTTCTTAATGAAAAATTTATCCAAATATTGAGTTGTTGGATAAGTTTATTATTTTTTTAAATATTTGGTATCGAGTACTTGCCACTATAAATTCAAATAGAGAGAATTGATATAGGATTCAAAATAAAGGATTTAATTACTCAAAGATGAATAATTTATGCTTATAAAATGACAAATTTAAGTGTAGGAAATGACAACATATTTATATTGCACTTGTCATTAAATCTTGTTGGTAATTAATTTTTTTCCTTAGAATCACATACAAATATTATATCATATTGAAATGAAGGCAATTTTCTTTATTGAAGTAATTACATAGTTTGTGTATGGACACATCATTTCTTTCCGTTAAAATGCGGGTAACTTTTTAATATATTATATTATTCTTAATATAAAAATTAATTGACTTTTTAAATTAAGGAAGCTAAATAACTAATATATTTATCATTTTTCATATTAATTTGTATAACTTATATACTAATATATTACATAATAATACAAATAAATATTTTAAAATATATATTATAATTAAAAAATTTATTTAGCTCTTTTATTAGGGATCAAAGATATTTTTTCTCATTCAAAAAAAATAAATTATGGATTTTAATTACATAAAGCTCTGAGTCTTTTTCACTTTTCTAGCAAAACAAATGCATATTTACTTTTATCTTTTTCAATTAATCACCATAGGGTTCATCAAAGTCTGAAATTGGCGCGAGAATTTGCGTACATAGTGCTACAGAATTCCAGGGCACGAGGCGGCTTTTCTACTGAAAGTGCTACAGAATGGTGCGGAGAGATTGGCGCGAGAATTTGTGTACATAGTCAGCTGGTCTTTTTTTTTTTATACAAAAAAATTTAGGTAGATTCGATACCGATCCACCATCAAGATCAGAGCACGGTCTCAGGACTCTTTTAAGTCAACTGGTCTTTTGAGTGACATGAAACTTTCTCAACTCTCAACATTAAAATTAGAATGGGATGGGGAATGAGTGGTTAGTTTGAAAATGAAGATTTGTGATATTTAGTGTAAGATAAATATGCTAATGGCATGTTTGCTTCATGGAGATCATGGGTATTGTAGTGGATGGGAAATGTAATGAAATAAAATGATAATTACATATTATTTGTTTTGTATGCTATTAATGAACTGTAAAATAAAGTATATATTTTATTTGAGAAAAAAAATTTAAGAAAATGTGAAATCATCTTTTAAACTCTATTATGACTAAAATGGAATGGTATAAAAGTTTAAATATCGATTCATAAAAAGTACATGTGTTCATATATTTATTCATAAAAAAGTTATATCATGGGAGTTGCATGATTTGGTATAATTTGTTGTAATTAGAATTATATTGAATTACTTTACTATATCAACCACATATTAGAATCAGCAAAATGCATTATATTGTATGTAATTCGCTTTCACGTAATCAAATGAAACGGGTCTGATATTTTAATATTGAATGAAATTCTAACAATCTATAAATCATCATGCTCTTCTAATAGCTCTATGCCCCTCTTTCCATTATCTAAAATTCAAGTACAAGTCTATGTTTATAATTTAGATATAAGAGTCACAAAACTTAGGTCACAACTTTAAATAAAAATAATTATATGAATTATATTGTCCTTCAAGTTAGGCTTTATACCTTTTAGACTTGACTAAATCTGCTGGATTCAAGGTCAAATCGAAAATGTGAAAATTGCTTCAGCCTCTGGCATGATCACTAATTTATTTGTCGTAAAGTTACATGCATTGTTCTTTCTTCTATTTTATTCATTTTTTAATAGGTTACATATCAATATTTATTAATATACATTTTTTATCTACATAATTTTGGAAAAATCCTTTATAAATACCAATTGGATTTGCAAACTTCAAAAAATTGCTACAAATAATGAAAATCCCATATTCCTACTAAATAATCAAATAGTGATTTCAAAATATTGGTGCTTTTAATTACACTTTTACCCCACAATTTAAAACAAAAAAAAATGCTAACTCACATTTAATCGGAACCCACCACCACCACTGTCCATCCAGCCATCCACTGGAACTTTGTGTCAACATTTCAACTCTAGTGGTAGTACTGGCGGGCCCAACCCGCCACGCCTAACCCGTGGGTTAGCAGGCTGACCCGCCAACCCGTCACCTATATATTTTTTAAATTTTTAATTTTAAAAATAATATATTATATATTTTTCTTAACTTATCATTTCAATATTTTTTCAAAGTATGATAAATAATACTTAATACATTTAAAAATAGTATAAAATATTTTATTTTTATATCAAATTTCTATAATACTATATTTAAAATTATAACAACACATTAATATTTATATTTTTGTTTTAAAACATGAAAAAATGTTATTATTGAAAATTTATTATTAGAAAAAAATCATGAGTCCATTAATAAGATATAACTATACAATCTTATGAAAAAATTGGACCAAAAAAAGAAGCAAAAAAGAAATTTAATTTTTTTAAAAAATAAAAAAATATATGTTGGCGGTGCGGGCTACAGGAGGGGTTGGAGGGCTGTCCCGCGCTAGCCAGCCAACTTGTGCGGGCCAGCCGCATTACCAGCGCTACCTAGTGACTAGTTTTTTCTATCTACTACTTTTGTAATGAGATTTACTATACTTCTAATGAAATTTACCATGACAATAATGAAACTAGCAATTACTTTTTCTAGATCTCAAATCTATTAACATGAATGAATAATAATGAGATTTACTACACTTCAATATATATATATATATATATTTATCATTGCAGTAATGAAATTGACAATCACTTATTTATTACACTTAAAAATGGTCATATTATTTTATAAATGAAAAAAGTGGTTGTTGGTTTCATTACTATAGTGGTAAATATCCATTGAAGTGTAATAAATAATAGGGAGATTTAGGCTCAAGTCCCATGGAAGAAATTTATTTATGAAAAGGTCCCAAGAGGTTGTCAATGGTAGCTATTCTACTTGTCAATGATGCTCATCGACTTATCATTGACAATCTTTTGGGACCTTTACATAAATAAGTCCTTTCCATGGGACTTGAGCCTAAATCTCCCTAAATAATATTACCAAAAGTAGTAAATCACAAGTTTGAAATAACAAGTGTAATAAGTTATATTATCAAAAGGATTCATTCATTTTCACAAGTTTGAGATTAAGAAAAAGTTATTGTCAATTGTATTACTGCAAAGGTAAATCTCATTATAAAAATAGTAAATTACACAATCCGACCATTCATACCGGTGGATTAACTTTTAATTTTTACATGAACTTTTTAATTTTTGCATGGGGTAACAACATATGCATAGGGGTAATGACAAATAAGTAAATTGTAAAATTCAAAAGAATATTATTAGAATATTATGATGCAAGGCATATGAAGTAGAGACAGTAACATGGTCACAACCCCGGGGCTACAGATGGATTAGGGTTGGTATTTTGGCAGCTCACCAAAGTGCGTACGGCACAAGCCTGCACCAGTTAATTGCAAAGTAAAAATCTTAAAATGTTAAATCCTCGTTAATCACACAACACATAGTTGTATATATACTTATGTATCAAAAAGAACTATTTTTGAAAAATGTTTAAAATTAAAGTATGTAAATTATTAAAGATACTATAATTGCTAAATAATATATAAAACTTAACTCTGAAGATGGTTTCTTTGAAACAATTAACTCAAGTTGTTTGTTTTTGTAATTATTTATCTTGCTTATTAAAATTTACAGTATATATTAAAACAAAAAAAATAAAAACAACCTGCCATGTGTCACGGGGCATTACTCCCCCAAAAGACGTCTCATAGGAGTGTGCAGCGCGCCCGCTTATATAGCCTAACACCCTCCCGAGCCTCTTCGATGTGGGACTTTGACATTCTCCCCCAGCCAATCCGTGAGTGACCTCGCCGCGGGGCCTACTGGCAACCTCGTCGGCGTCCAAAGGGTCCACTAGAGACCGAAGGCTCAGGGCTGGCTCTGATACCATTTGTCACGGGGCCATTACTCTCCCCCCCAAAAGATGTCTCATGGGGGTGTGCAGCGTACCCGCTTATATAGCCCAGCACCCTCCCGAGCCTCTCCGATGTGGGACTTTGACACATGGCAGGTTGTTGTTAGGGATTTGGTAACCCATCATGTTGCGGACTGCACAAGCCCTTATCGTGTAACATTCCAAGGTTCAAATTCAAGGATTAGGGATAATTAAGCTTGATTAGGGCTAATAAGTGTGATTATGGTTGACACAAGGATTAAGGTATAATTTGAGTTAGGAAGGGTGTGTTGGGAGTTTTTAGGGTGTTTTTGTGGCTAAGTGTTGATAATGGCTTTATGGAGCCATTTGATTCGTGCATGTTTGGGAAGAGCTTCTTCCCCACGGTGTACGCAAGCCAAAACAAAATCATCTTGAAATCCGTAAAAATCATCTCAAAATTCATAAAAATCATCTCGAAATCCATAAATTCTTCTTGGATTCTATAAATTCTTTTCAAAATCCATAAACTCCTTTTTTTCAATGGATTCCCAAACACACCCAAAAAAGGATGTTCGCCCAACAAATGGAGGCTTTGGTGCTGAATGACTCTATGTTGTTCACCACCACGAAGATGGATCTTTGCCACTGGAAATGAGCAGAGATAGATAGAGTTTGCTCTTTATGTCATCCATCGTAGCAAAGAGATATCTTCGTTGCGGCGGATGATCTAAAGAAGAGCGGTTTTTACACTAAGATTTGAATTTGCATTTGTATAATTTTTTTTGGACAAGTGATATATCATAATATCCTTTTACTTCAATCATATGAATATTTAGAATGATGGTCAAATTTAACTTTGATAATATTTGGGGTGAAATTACTATAATTTGAAAACTTTTGAGTAACATTAAACTCATAAGAATTTGTGAGGCAATATTGCTGGCACGTGACAACTTTTGAGACAAAATTAGATCTTAACTCTTAAATAATAGTATTAAAGTATTTTTCAAATTGACATACATTATAATTATTTAAACATTTTGCAAATTTGATTGAATATATCAACATAACTCAGTCCTTTGAATTTTATAAGATTCTTGGGAAAAATCATAAGAATAGAAGAAAACTATGTAAAAAGGTAAATAAATGTTAAAGAGAGAAAATAAAAAAATATATGATCAAGTGAAAATAAAACCCACATGTGAATTGATCTATTTTTGAAATATTTACAAGAATTTTCTTATATCCATTATGTTAAATTCTTTAATCATATATAATTAAGTGATATGTTTTTGAAATATTATCATTTAATTATAAACCCACATGAAACAAATAATACATAGGATCATGTGTGATTGGAGAATTTAACATAATCAATATAAAAAACTTGACCTAGTATTTTTCTTTAAGAACTTTTTCTTATCCATAGACTACTTTCTTGTCCAACACCACTCTTGCCTTATCTCACTTTATTCTTTTGGGAGGTTATTTTTGGGTAAGTTATAAGCAACTTCGGACTTGAGATTAGTTCCTTTTGAGAGCTAGAGCGCAAATGTTTTTGCTCCTCCCAACAAATGTGCTTTTTGAATTTTAAACTTGTATTGTCATCCTTATGCAATGGCGGAGCCACATATTAGTCAGGATGAGCAAATGCCCCCACTGAAAAATTTTTGTTATATGTAAATAACTATTAGATTTTTATTATGCACCTACTGATATTTAAGATTTGAACCCACTCAAATTATCTATATTGGTAAGCTTATTGTCATTTATTTGAAAATAAAAAAGTTACCCCCACTGCTCTGGGGTCCTGATTCCATCACTGTCCTTACGGGGATGATGCTCCCTACCACATCAAAGAACAACTTGTTAGTTGGGAATTTTTTTTATTTCTCTTACTCTAATTTTAATTTAAAGCTAAGTGTATTTATGCTATCCTGCAGTTAAACTTAACCCCATTTCAGTTTTTAAACTCCCCAGTGGCATTTCAGAATTTCTTTGTCCCCATTTTTAAATAAGATGCTACAACAATCGCTTACTTAAGTCACTGAAACAAACAAGCATTAATATTATATTTTTATTATTTTTGGAATTTTATTAATTATTCTGAAAATAAATGAACACTCCCCTACATATGCATGGAAACAAAAATCACAAAATTTAATTTATTTCATTTCACAAAAAGATTTTAATTTTTTTTAACTTCTGAATATCCGTACAATCTTTATGGAAACTTTATAGAGGGGTTTTATTTATGTTAGCTAAGTGAAGAAAATTGAAACGGTTTCCAAATGTAAGCCATCAGTCGTATTCAAAACCCTTACTTTCTAATTAAACCCCACAATACCGTTATGGTATGAACCCTACCAAATCCTACGCCTTCATCGTTTTCACATAGACATATAATGTGTTTGGTCACGTAGCACATAGCAAATATAACTAACCAATAATAACTATATACCTACTTAGCCTTCACACACCTTTTGGCTTTTTAGCTTCCTATATTAGTCTCTTATTTTGTTAGGCACGTCTCTTGTTGGCTTTTAGTTTCATCCACACACCACTTTGCCATCCTTTGACATTTTAGTCATTGACCATCCTATTTGGTAGGGGTATGTAAAAACCCGATGGTCCAATCTGATCGGAATAAGTAATATAATGAAATTGAACCAGACAGACTGGTTGTGTTGGAGTATGTGCTTGGACTAATTGGTTCGATCCAGTATGATTTATTTTTTAAATTTTTATGTAATAATTATACTTATTATTGTTAAATGTTCGAGGTCATCAATTTATACTTATATTTTATTGTTTTTGGTGTGTATTTTATATGATTTTAGTTTTTCTATATTAATTTTTATTATTGGGTTTCTAGTGTAAATAGGGAACACAAAAAAAATTAAATTGCGGCCTTTGTACCGCTTGGATTGGTTTGATCAGTCTATCAAACCCAGTTCAATTGGATTGGACTAGACATCCGGTTGTAATGTACGTTGCCAAATTCTATATCAGAATAAACGTCAGGTTAAATATATACTTGGTTTGGGATAGTCCATGTACAACCCTACTATTTGGGATCTATTCAGAAAGGGCCAGGTCAGGTGAGGTTAGGTGGGCCTCCCATTATATGATTTTATTTTTCTTCGGTGAGAGCTAACTTTTTTTTTTTATACATAAAAAGTTTAGATGGGTTCGGCACCGGTCCTCCACCAAGCCAGGGACTGGCCCCAGGGCTCTTTGAGCACTTACAAGGGACTTACGAGATCGCTTACCAAAGGAGTCCTCACGATGGCAGAGGGAATCAAACCCACCTCCTTATGGGAGTTGGGTCCGTTCCTTATCATATGTGTCAAGCTCCTTTGGCCTGTGAGAGCTAACTGAAGTAGGAGGTAAGGAAGAAGTTTTGTCGGTTGACTTCTTTTTTCGGGGAAAAAATTCAAGATGGGCTAAGGAATGATATTGACCTGGCCCACATAACATTGGGTACCAATTTTGGGCCGGTTAAAACAAGAATAGGTCCATATAGCATTCCAAGCTTTCATAAAATATGACATTCTTCTACGTTAGCGGCAATGATTTGAATTTGAGACAGAGATTATAAATCTTAGATCGCAAAAGATAGCGGGCCCGTTTGGGAACGTAATAGGATAAGTAACTTATTTGTAATCTAACTTATGGAAAAGTAAGATTGGAAATGAGTCAGATGGTAAGTGTGATTTGTATTTGGGAAAACGGTGGAAGATGTGACTTATTTGCAAAAGTGAATATGTTTGGGAATATGGTGGGATAAGTGATTTTTTTCAAAAATTTAAGGAGAACATGAGTAGCTATGGATGACACCATGGCCGCTGCCGTTGGGGTAGGTGAGAAGTTTAGATTTCCAGCTTGTGGTGAAAAGTAATTTATGGACACAAGCTCCTTATCGCAAGAAGCATTCCAAAATAGTGCAAAAATATGTAGAGTAATCAGATCGGGCTTATGGAATTGTTGGCTCCTTCAAACGCATTTCCAAATGCGCCTAGTGAGTAAAAGTAACAATCTTCATATATTAAAAATGCTTAAATTGTGCCAATGAGGTTAGATATAATAGAATATCCTAGTTCTTCACAATGTGGTAAACCAACTTCGTTTTCTTGTTGGAATCAATGCCCACATTTAATGCATGACAGCATCTCAAACATAATTTCTTAATATAGAAGGATAGAAGTGCATAAAAAATCAAAGTATTAAAATTCAAACTGACCTATGAACCGGTCGAGCCAATGAGTCAAAAGTTAATGAATCAAATTGGGGTCAACATGCGTATCTAACAAGTCATACCAAAATAATATAATTAAATAAAAATACTCATCGTGTGTTTGGGAAGTCCGTTGGGAGAAATGAGTTTATAGATTTCGAGGTATTTTGTGGATTTAAAGATGGTTTTATGGATTTCGAGATAGTTTTAATGAATTTCGAGATGATTTTTACATATTTCGAGATGGTTTTATCTCGGCTCACGTGCACCGTTTGGGAAACGGTGTTCCCAAACAAGCACATTGTATTATGAACAAGCTAATATGATAATATTTACATAGAAAAGGCCACTTAAGACCTAGTGTTTTGATATGTTACACAACTATTTGATTGTAACAATTACAATTCATCATTGAGAATATATATCCATTCTCACAATTCTTTAAAAGCTAAAAAGTAACAAAACAATGAAACATTAAAACATAGTGACTAGTAGTTTGTGGTAATCTTAATCTAAAAAATATGGATAACAAATCCTCAAAATGATGACAAGCTACAATAATAAATCCAGCTTGACCTACATTCTCAGATTGCCTCCGATTATCT